>PVJS01005189.1:0-65308 GCA_004027185.1 Glis glis
TTGTAGTTTAATGCTATCCCACTTATTAATTCTTGTTTTAATTTCCTGTGCTTTGGAGGTCTTGTTGAGGAAGTTTCTACCTGTGCCTATATGATGGAGTGTTGGACCTATGGCTTCTTCTAATAATTTCACAGTCTCTGGTCTAACTTCCAAGTCTTTGATCCATCTCGAGTTGACTCTTGTGCAGGGTGAGAGGTAAAGATTTAGTTCCATTTTTCTACAGGTAGATAACCAGTTTTCCTAGCACCATTTGTTAAAAAGACTGTCCTTTCTCCAATGTATGTGTTTGGCACCTTTGTTGAAAATCAATTGGCTATAAGTTTGTGGATTTGTTTCTGTATCTTCTATTCTGTTCCACTGGTCTATGTGTCTGTTTTTGTGCCAATACCATGCTGATTTTATTACTATAGCTCTGTAGTATAATTTGAAGTCAGGAATTGTGATGCCTCCTGTGTGGTTCTTATTGCTGAGAATTGCTTTGGCTATTCTGGGTCTTTTGTTTCTCCATATGAAATTAATGACTGATTTTTCTAGATCTGCAAAAAAATGATGTTGGTATTTTGATAGGGATTGCATTGACTCTGTAGATCATTTTTGGCAGGATGGCCATTTTGATAATGTTTATTCTGCCTATCCAAGAGCAGGGGAGATCTTTCCATCTTCTAAGATCTTCGATTTCTTTCTTCAGTGTTCTATAGTTTTCATTGTAGAGGTCTTTAACCTCTTTGGTTAGATTTATTCCTAAGTATTTGATTGGTTTTGAAGTTATTGTGAATGGAATTGTTTTCTGGATTTCTTCAAACCACTTATTTGAATAGAAGAATCCCAACAGCCTGGCAGTAGGAAGCAACATGCTGGTGTTTGGAGTGAGTTCCAGCCCCATGCGTTCTCCTGCACAGTCATCCGGCAGCGGAGCCGCACAGACACCCTGACTCACTCTCTAAGGACCCTCCCGTGTGGAGCCATTCACTGATTCTCCCTCTCTGCTGTGGCTGTCCTAGATCACCTTCCTCTCTAACAAGACTCTTTCCCATTTCAGGGTCCCAAATCCTTTTAAGAATCTGGTGCAAGGGCCAGGCATGGTGGCTTATGTCTGTAATTCCAGGAGGCTGAGGCAGGAGGATCACAAGTTAAAGGCCACCATCCTGGGCAACTTAGGGAGATCCTATCTCAAAATAAAAATTAAAAAGGGCTGGGGGTGTAGTTCAGTGGTAGAGCATCCCTGGATTTGATCCACAGAACTGCAAAACAAAACAAAACAAAAAGAATCTGGTGAAAGGGACAAAGCCTTTCTTGCAACTCTGCATAGTTCAGGCTGGCTTCCGGGCCCTGTTGAAACCTCTGTCTCGGGCAATGTGGGGCCGTCAGAGCCTGCCTCCTGTCTTGGAGTTTGGCTTCCCCGAGGATCAGAGAGTCCTTCCACCTGGCGGCCTGCAGAGAGCCAGCTTGTTCAAAGCAGCCCCATGTGCAGCACAAGGTTCTGTGTAGAGGTTCGTGTTCTGGCGATGAACCAAAGAAGGTCAGGCAGGGGTGGTGGGGCACACGGCCCCCCTTCCTTCAGCAGCAGAGAGAGTTGCTGGAGTTTGCATTTCTCTGCACAGTTTTCAGATTGGCTAAACTCCCACATTTCTGGAGAAAAGTGGAAAAACAAAGCGTGGCTTATTCCCCAATCTACTGCCAGGAGGGAGCATGTGGCCCTGACCCAGGCGTCAGGGAGAGGGGACACTCTCAACCTCTGCCACAGCACAGAGGAGGCACGGCCCGATGACTGACAGAAGTTGGACACTCGTTCTGTGCTGAGCTCTGATGACCTGACGATCATTACATTTAATGTGTGGCAGGAATATCATTATGCCCACTTTTTTGGGGGGGAGGAGTAAGGATTGAACCCAGGGGTATTCTACCTCTGAGCTGTACCACCAGCCCTATTTTATTTTATTTTATTTTTGTGGTGCTAGGGATTGTACCTAGGGGCGTTCTGCCTCTGAGCTATACCCCCAGCCCTATTTCTTTTTTTTTTAATATTTTTGTGGTACTGGGGATTGAACCCAGGGGCATTTTACCTCCAAGCTATACCCCCAGGCCTATTTTTTATTCTTTATTTTGAAACAGGGTCTCACTAAGTTTCAGAGGGCCTCACTAAGTAGCTGAGGCTGCCCACGCACCCGGATCCTCCGGTCTCAGCCTCCCAAGTACTGGGATTACAAGCATGTGCCACCACGCCCGGCTCATTTTTTATTTTGAAACAGAGCCTCACTAAGTTCTGGAGGGCCTCACTAAGTTGCTGAGGCTGATTGCAAACCTGCAATCCTCCTGTGTCAGCCTCCCAAGTACTAGGATTACAGGTGTGCGCCACCACGCCCGCCTCCTATTTAATTATCTTTTAAAATTTTGAAACAGGGTCTTGCAAAGTTGTTGAAGATCTTTCTAAGTTGCTGATGCTGGCCTTGAACCTGTGATCCCCCCGTCTCAGCCTCCAAGTACTGAGATTACAGGTGCACACCACCACCCCCGGCTATGATGCTCACTTTATAGACAAATAAATGGGCACACAGAGGTAAACTAACTTGCCACAATGCCAATATGGAAGAGCTGGGGTCTGAACCCAGGGAGTCCCAAACTGCTGCCCTCAGTACCATCCCACCTGGTGGCTGTTCACCTCCTTGTTGCTATTGTAGAAGCAATGAATGAAGAAGAGGAGAAAAAGAAACTTTCCCACAGAGCTCACCTCAGACACGATCCCCAGGATGGAGGATCCCAACAGACTGGAACCGGGAGGTGAAGTGACCATCCAGTGGGATTGGTTCCCCCATGTCCTCTGGGTCTACTGCCCACAAACAAAAGGCACAAGAGAAGGCCAGATGGTGAGCCAGGAGCCCGGGCTCACTTCTCCGTCAGACCCAAGCATCTGCGTTTCTCAGACTCGGGCCAGGAGACCGCACCTCTGGGTCTCTCCACCCAGCCCCGCTCCTCGGGAAAGTGAGTTGTCATGGCTACAGGCCATTCCCTTTGATGCATCCACAGTAGCCAGGATAGGGACTAAACACATGTTCTGGTGGCCACCCAAAAGTCACCAGGACGTCTCCATTTGGGTTGTGGAAATTGAGATAAAGCTCTCTACCTAAGAACTACAAAATAAAATGAGTTGAGGCTAGGCATTACTACGTCTGAAGCCTACTATCCCCCACAAAGGACCCACCTACAAATTCTTGTCCAAAATGCCTGCCATGAGCACACTCCCTAAAGCAGAGGCTGTACACAGAAGCCCAACATTATGCATGGAACTCACATTGCTACTAACAATGTCAGGGTGTTGAAAACAGGATTGTATCTTTGACTAAAATCACACACTTTCAATCGCCCTATAATGCTAGCCATGGCTTGTACCTCCAAAGTGCCCCTACAGAGATATTCCAGATTGATCTTATAACCATCCTGATGGGTATTTGAGAACAGTATGGAAACAAAACTGGCACCCGTGGTACACAACTTGATCTCTTCCCATACTATTGTCACAGTCCCACACCCTTGCGATCGACTATTTCTTGTGAAGGGCCAGTGTGAGAGAATGGCTTGAAGGTTTGAATGGAACTTAGAGAGCATCCTTCATTCAGATTTGGAAATGAGAACCAGAGAGGTTTAAAATTTATCTACTGAGAAGGTCCCTGTGATCAGAGACAGGACCTTGGGTTTGAGTGCTGCTTCTGCTTTTTCCAATCCCTGTGACCTTGGTGACGTTGCTTATAAGCCTCAGTTTTCTCACCTGTAAAAGGGAACCATACGCCCCATCTCAGTCCCCATCTCACAGAACTGATGTGGAGATGACAGGGGGTACTGTGGCAGGTAGAAATGCTTTAGAGAATGGAGCAGGTTGTACAAATACAACTTATTATCAGAGACACTCCCCACCACGTCACTCAGGTTTTTCCTTCCTCTACTGAAAAGAAAAGAGAAGCTGGCCTCCTATTTTATTACTTTTTTAAATTTTAAAACAGAATCTCGCTAAGTTGCTGAGGGTCTTGCTAAGTTGCTGATGCTGGCCTCGAACCTGTGATCCTGATGTCTCAGCCTCCCAACTACTGAGATTACAGGTATGTGCCACCACGCCTGGCTGTTATGCTTACTTTATAGATAAAGAAATGGGCACACAGAGGTAAGCTAACTTATCACAATGCCAGTAATCCCAGCACTTGAGAGGTTGAGACAGGAGGCCACTGTGCAGAAACTCGGTGAGACCCTGTTTCAAAATAAAAAATAAAATAGGGCTGGGGGTAGAGCCAGGGGTAGAAGACACCTGGGTTCAATCCCAAGGAAGGAAGGAAGGAAGGAAGGAAGGAAGGAAGGAAGGAAGGAAGGGGAAAAGGAGAGAAGCAGTGGTGGATGCTAGGAAGTCATGCTGGCTTCCCACAGGCAAGTTGGGTTGTCTGCTAATTAAGATCCTATCTTTTCTTTTCCTGGGGAGGGGCAAGAGCCTGGCCTGGCCTTCACAGCCTCTAGACCTGCATGCGTCATGGCTGTCAGTGGAGGAACAAAACCCCAAAGGAGGAGGGAGGAAATAAATCTTTTGATTTTGAAACTAAATAGCCCAAAATGCAGCTAGAAAAGTTCCATAGAGGTCTGGCTTTCCCCAGCACAGAGTGGAAACAAAGCGGACCCCTCCCTGGTCGCGCCCTCTGACCCCTGCCTGGAAGCCTCCTGGCCTCTGTGCTGGCTTCAGGGCTGGGGGGCTGGGGGGAGAGTTGTAGCTCCAGCTCAGATTCCAAATGGCAGGGGGAGTTTACCGATTCACATTCATGAGCAGCGTTTTGTGCCTGCTGAAGTTTCTCATGCAAGGTGGGTTTGAGGGAGGAATATTCTGGAAATCACTCTCCTGCCACCACCTTTGGAAATACAGGGCCCAAGGCTCCAGTTGTAAATATTTAACGGGGTGAACCCCCGTCCCTTCTGACTGCCCCACCACCCCTTAGCCTCACCCCGTATACATTAAACTCATTCTTCCCGTATAACAAGGGCCACTGTGTTTCCTCTGGGTACTGTTCAGTTGGAACCATGGGTCTGTGTCCATAGAGTCACAGAAAATGTCCATAAATCCCTCACTCAGCTTCCACAACACAATTGATGGTGAGTCTTTGCTGTTCAAGTTACCACTGGCCACAGCCCTGGAGGACGAAAAGGTTTCTGACTGTCAGTCTCAGCCTCAGACAGAAACTGTGAGACATGGAGGCGGTTCCCATTCATTCCGGGAGGTGGAGGACAGCCCTTTTCCAGAACTAGAATATTCTAGTTGGCAGCAGGTAGAGGCAGAAAGGGCCAGGGGACCAGGAAGTAGGGAACTCAGTTTTGAGGACTTTCTTTGATGACATTTTCTCTCATCAATAAAATGGAAGAAAGAGCTGGGCGTGGTGATGCGCACCTGTAATTCCAGTATTTAGGAGGCTAAGACAGGGGATCGCAGGTTCAAAGCCAGCCTCAGCAACTTAGTGAGACCCTATTTCAAGAAAAAAATGAAATAGGGCTGGGGGTGTGGCTTAGAGGTAGAATGCCCCTGGGTGCTATCCCAATACCAAAAAAATTTAAATATGGGAGAAAGGAGATTCGCCTCTGTCCAGGAGGG
This sequence comes from Glis glis, assembly GCA_004027185.1. Classification (NCBI taxonomy): domain Eukaryota; kingdom Metazoa; phylum Chordata; class Mammalia; order Rodentia; family Gliridae; genus Glis; species Glis glis. The sequence goes on from PVJS01005189.1 coordinate 5,615, forward strand.
AAGAGTGGGGAGGCTGAAAGGCGACAGTGACCTGGGAAGCACTTAGTGGGTAGCTGGGCAGAACACAGTTGTGAACTGCGTAGCCCTGGCTTCCAGAGCCCTCATGCTGACCATGGCACGGCAATGAGGTGGAGACAGACTCATGATGTTGAACACCTCCATGAGTCGAGGGTTCTTCATTGGATTCTCATTTAACTCACATTAGCCATGTCGATGAGGTGAGGAAAGAGGTTGAGTAACTAGCTCTAGGTCACATGACCAGGCAGAGGTGGAGCCAGGCCTGGAACCTCGCTTTCTGTTGTGACCTTGGGCAAGGTATTTCAGATCTCTGAGCCTCAGTTTCCTGAGAATACTGGATTACTGTGGGTTTTTTTTTTTTTTTTGGTACTAGGGATTGAACCCAGGGGCATTCTACCTCCAAGCTCTACCCCTAGCCCTTTTTATTTTCTATTTTGAAACAGGGTCTTGCTAAGTTGCTGAGGCGGACCTGGAACCTGTGATCCTCCTGTCTTAGCCTCCCAAGTACTGGGATTGCAGGTGTGCTGCCACGCCCCGCTGAACCACCAATCTTGTTAATCCTGGCACTATAACAGGCCAAGGCCCGTCATCCAGGGGGGACCCTAACCAATGTCTTTTGGATTGGGCCAGTCCAGCCCCATGCACACTCCAAGTAGGGTCCTTGTGGGCTGCCTCTTCCAATGCCAGTGTGTCCTGTCAGTCACAGCAGAGACCAGCCACTGAAGTCCAGTTCCAGTGTCAGGAAAGGTCCTCAAGCAAGAATTGACAGGCTATGGAGCGGGCCAGACAGACCTGCTCTTCCCACACAGAGGAAATACTCTTGCTGGCACCCAGCCTCCGGACTCTGGGAGCAAACCCAGAAGAGAGCCACCCTGCTGCCCGCTGACAGACAGTGCGGTGGCCGCGCGCCAGCCTGTGCCCACGTCCCTCCATCAGTGCATTCTCCGCGCATTTTCCCCGGGGCTCACTCTGCTCCTCTAGTGGGGTCCCGCAGAAAGGAAGCTGGGCGAGACAGATGGGGGCAACCTTGCTCTCTGTTCAACGTCTCCAGGAGGCAGTTTAAACGGCTTGACTCTGTGGGAGTTGCTGGGGATGCTCCAAAACCGGAATGGCTTCAGTCCTTCAGAAAGATTTCCTGTCTCACCTTCACCCCCGCGCCTGCTTTCCCAGAATAGGAGGCGCGCACGGATTCCGGAAGCTCAGCTGACATTCGAGATCACCTTCCGAGCGAGTCACAGTGGCTTCAAGGAAGAGAACTGGCCACCAAAGGACACTATTGGCACATCCTTCAGTGAAGGCCTCCATAACTCTTTGTCTCAGTTTCCCCCGAGGTGCAAATGAGGCCCAGCCCTACCTGTGACCAGCTTGATTACAGGGGTAGCTTGGAGACTTCAAACCCCATGACCAGGTACGACATGACTCAGGGTCACGCAGACCTGAATTGTATAGGATGGATAAACCTTTTATATTTGTTTACATTTACCTGATACCAATGACCTGTGAGCACCTGTCTTAAGTCCCTGAGATTTGGAATAGGGGAAACCTTTGTTACCATTTCACCTGGCCAGAGCCAACTTAGAGAAATTGCCTTTTTTTTCAAACCTCCATAGAACAACCTGTTCTCTGCAACGGTGGCAAATGAACTGTATTTGGATATCAATCCCTGGGAGTCCCCTGGGAACCCAGTTATAAAGTGCCAGGGAAATGCCACGTCTCATGAACAACCCGAGTGCTTGGTCAGTCACTCAGCTGCAGGTGAGCCCGGGCCTCTCACCCAGTCCCTTCTTCCTTGTGCACAATGTAGACTCTTCTGTCTTCAGACAAGGAAAGAAGAGGTCCTCAAACGTTGTTCCAGGTTCCTCCCCATCACGTCTTCTTGCTTCTAACGGAAAATCCCTCCCTTCTCCATTAACCCATGGCAGGAAAGTCTATAACTGTCACCAGGACAAGGATCCTGAGGAGGTCCCCAAAGGGAGGCAAACCTAGACTAGGGTTGTGAGGGTCCTTGACGTCATTGCAGAAAAGAGTTTAAAACCAGTCAGAGTGAGGCACAGATTGATTTTATTGAGAGAAGGAAAGAAGAACATGCTCTGAGAGACAGGGATCAGTGCGGGCATCTAAGGGTCTAAGGGAGACTCACTGGCTACATCTTAGCTGGCCATGTTTAGACATGTAAAATCCATAGTGTAGGGACATGACTAAAAAGGATGTTTTTGTTTTCCTTTTCATTGGACACTGGATATATTCATTATTACCTACTAGGGGTTGTTTTCCTCTTTATTATTGATGAAAATTTCCTAATAATTTCCCCATTGGGTGTTTTTTGTTTTGTTTTGTGAATTTAAAAACAGTACTACATTATGCTGGGCAAAGTGGTGCATGTCTGTAATCTTCGTAATTGGGAGGCTGAGACAAGAGGATGGCAGGTTCGAGGACAGCCTTAGCAACTTATTGAGACCCTCAGCAACTTAGTGAGACCCGGTTTCAAAATAAAAAATAAAATAGGGCTGGGGGTGTAGCTCAGAGGTAGAATGCCCTTTCCAGTTCAATCTCCAGTATAAAAAAACAAACAAACAAAAAACAGTACTACGCTGACGTAACATCAGGGGCTTGATGTGTATATGACACAGTTGAAGTAATCAGGTGCCTACTGATAAGGTCTAAAAATTGATTAACTGTGCTGTTTTCCATCAGAGTATGTGAAAGGGACTTTGAATCTGGACTTCGAATCATGGCCACTCTTGTTCTGTCCCTCACATCTCCTTTCCATCTGTCCTTAGGTCTGCTATCCTACCTCACTACCAGGAGGAGCCGCAGGACTTTCCCGCAGTGGATGTGGAACGGCACTTGGGTGGAGGAGAGGGCGCTGGGGTCTGCTAGGTGGGGCTGCTCTACGTGGCCTTGAGCAACACGACCTGCCCGCCTCACTTTCCTCTGCCGCGGGAGGGAGCGCGCCTGCTCAGCTCTTCGGTTGGTAGAGAAGCACAGGAAAGGCCAGGGCAAGCTTTGGGCAATAAAGACACAAACCCAGCTGAAGGCCTCGGGATATTTTAAAGTTATTTTCGTTTCATACTGGGAGAAAACATTTTTGGTTTGTGCCCACTTGCCTTGCTATGGATTTGGTACAAGTAAGTCAGGGAATTCCCCTCTCCCGGGGGCTCTCTGTGGCCCCCCAGGAGCTCCACAGACCGAACCCCGAAGCCGTCACCCCACCCCATGTCCCTGCGCTCACCCTCCGCCTTTTCTGCGGCTACATGGTCTTCAGACTTAGCGCTGGTGTGGAGGGGCTTCCAGGCTGGGAGGGCTCTGCTCAACCCCCTTGTCTCCTTCAGCTGTGTCCTTGGGAGGACACAGTCACCTTCAGTCAGGGGAGGTGGCCGGTGAGCCGCAGATCAGGGGAATGATCTGATCGGCTCTCGTGAGGCAGGAAGCTGTGACCCCAGGCACAGCTGGGCTGTAATCAGTGGCCCGCAGTCTTTCCCCAGGCTGCAGACTAACAGACGTGCTTAACGACACGGACAGAGGGCCCACAGGCCTGGGACCACGGCTCTGTAAAAAAAAAGAAAGTTTCTCTTCTTTCATGAATTTTAGCATATATAAATGTGTTTTAAGAGAGTTTTTTCATTTCTAATCTAAATTTTTTGGTTTTATACATTGAAAACCAAATGCCAATACCCAGCACCTTGATAAATAGTTATTTCCAAATACTTATTTTAAAAATAAATGTGTTCATTTGACAGGTTTTTATTAAGCATATACTTTTTGCCAGGTATTATTCTAAGCTTTGGGGGACATTCTATTGAATGACACAGACAAAAGTTCCTGATATCAGTGCCCAGGGCTGTAGTTTAGTGGCAGAGCCCTTACCTAGCATGCACAGGCCCTGGGTCCAGTCCCCCGCACTGCAAAAAAAAAAGGGGGGGGCCTGACATCAAACAAACAAACAACATAAAAAATGCAATATAGTACTATGTGCTATGAAGATTAAAAAAAAGGAGATAAACTAGATCGAAATGGTGGCTACTGTTTTAGAGTCCTGAGGGAAGCTGATAATGTTGGAGGGGGAGACCTGATGGTGTGAGGGAAGAAGCCATGGTGTATCTGACAGAGCAAGTGGCAGGGATCAAGGCCCTGAGGCAGGAATGTGGAAAGGAAGGGAAGGGAGGGCGGGAGGAGATGACATTGGAGAAGCGGCCAGCGGCCAGCACGGGCAGGGTGTTGCAGGCCCGCGCGAGGACACAGTGTTCTGTACTGAGGCACAAGAGGGTTCTGAGCAGGGATGTGACGTGTGGCTACACTGTGGCACTGTGCAGAATAAACTACAGGGGAGCCAGAGTGGAAGATGGGAGCCCATGGCAGAATCCAAAGCGGAAGCAGTGGGGGCGGGCGAGAGTAGCTGTCCACCGGGCATCCTCCTACGGTGGGGCCACGGGGATTTACCAACAGACAGCAATGGATGAACCAAAATCATATTTTTATTATTTCTTTGTGCAGCACTGGGGATAGAACACAAGTCCTCATGCATGCTAGGCAAGCACTCTACCACTGAGCCCCCAAACAGCTTTTTAAAAATCTTTCAGGCACACGCCTGTAATCCCAGTACTTGGGTGCTGAGACAGCAAGATCACAGGTTCAAGGCCAGCCTCAACAACTTAGCAAGACTTTGTTTCAAAGTAAAAAATTAAAAGAGCTGGGATGTAGCTCAGAGGTAGAAGGCTCCTGGATTTAATCTCCAGTAAAAAAAAAAAAAAAAAAACTGAAAACAAATAAAAGTCAGGTTGACTAGGCTCCTTTGAGCTGAGATTTCTATGGGGGCTCTTTGCGTATTCACTTTTCTTTTGTTGTACTGACGGTTGAACCCAAGGGCATTCTACCTCCAAGCTACACCCCTAGCCCTTTTTATTTGTTTGTTTGTTTGTTTTGTTTTGTTTTGAAACAGTTTCCCTACACACCACACCCAGCCATTTTTCTTAATTTTACCAATTCCTTTGGTCATGGGCTAGTAGATATATTATGAATACACTGAGCTCAGTTATACACCCACATCAAGACTGTCTTTGACAACGTTTCTCAGATGCCGGGCCCGAGAGGTTAGGGCCTGTGAATTCATTCATTGGAAGTCCCATTACCGATCGCCTCATCCGTATTTGCTACCTTGAGACAAGCAGAGCTAGAAACATTAAATTTGTCTAGAGAAACATATTACCAAACTTGAAGACAACAATGAAAAATATTAATGGGAAGTCAAAAGCAAAAACTGTGATTTTTCTAGCAACAAAAATATGGGCAGACACTTGTTTTAATTTTTAAAAAGTTTTAAAAGTTTAAATACATGATGGAGAAATCCATAGCTTCAGAATCTAGGCAAAACAAGCAAAACAAAACAAAGCAAAAAAGCAGCTTCGCAACCCATTACTGATGTCACTGTGAATTATCCTCTCTGTCATCTCCACCCCACAGAGTAAAGACAGACAAATCACATGCCTGAGGTCGCACTGCAGGCTGAGGGCTGGACCACCTTTTCTCTTTTTCCTAAATCAGACACTATTGAGGCAAGATGAATCTAAAGAAAGCATGGGAGGATGGAAATAATTTATGGGGAGAACAAAATTATATTTATTGGTTTTAATGCAATATGCTTCATCCCGCACCTGATATGAGGTATGCTTGGATCACGATATCAGAGATTAATAAAAGAGATCAGATTTTCCCTGCCTAGAATCAAGATGACAGATGTACAAGAATGGTGAGATAGCCGGGCATGCCTGTAATCCCAGTACTTGGGAGGCTGAGATGGGAGGATCGCAGGTTCAGGGCCAACCTCGGCAATTTAGGGAGGCCCTCCACAACTTAGTGAGACCCTGTTTCAAAATAAAAAATAAAAATAGGGCTGGGGGTGTAGTGTAGCTTGGAGGTAGAATGGCCCTGGTTCAATCTCCAGAACAAGAAGGAAGGAAGGAAGGAAGGAAGGAAGGAAGGAAGGAAGGAAGGAAGGAAAAAAAGGAATGTTGAGATTATCTGGTCCAGACTCAAGATATTTAGCAATGGCTAAAGTCAGGTCAGGTCAGACTGGAAAGCAGCTGGGACCTGGGGCTGGTGCATTCTGATGTAATGTCAGCCCTGATCTCATCCAGCTCCCTCAATTCTCACAAAACCCTTATTCCTGGTCCAGTGCTTTTACTACCACAATATTATGTTTTTTATTCAACATTAAAATCAAATGAAAGTACCAAATAATGAATTACCATGGTTTCACAATAGCTTTGGCTCATGTACTAAACATGTCAGGAGTGGGGCTGCCTTGAGATGCAGCTGGGAAGACCCGTTTCTTCCTCCCCACCTTGGATCAGCTTCTGTGGGGTTGGCTTCCTTCTCAGATGGATATTCCCTTCCTGTTGTCTAAGTGGCTGCTAAAACCTCTATACCTAACATTCTCTCCTTCCTTCTCCTTCTCCTCCTTCTCCTTCTCCTTCTCCTTCTCCTTCTCCTTCTCCTTCTCCTTCTCCTTCTCCTTCTCCTCCTTCTCCTTCTCCTTCTCCTTCTTCTTCTCCTTCTCCTCCTTCTTCTTCTCCTCTCCCTCTCTCTCTCTCTTTCTCTTTCTCTCTCTCTCTCTCCCTCCCTCCCTTCCTCCCTCCTCAGCAAAAGCCTTATTGCATCTCATTGGCTCTGACTGGCTCATATGCCCAGTGCCAACCAATCGCTGTGGCCTGGGAAATGAGTGAACTGATTGGCTGAGGATTCTGTCCCATGTTCTTTCCCTCCCACCTCCAAACCTAGGCTAAAAGTGAAGGAGGTGTGGCTTTCCCAAAGGAAGTCCAGTACTGTAATCAGAAGTGGTGTAAATAGATGAATGGATATTTGAGAACCTAATGTAACAAATGTTACCAATTATTGTTTCAAGTGTTGTAACATAGATAGTCCCTGAATTAGGATGGTTCCACCTACCAATATGCATTCAGTAGAAACTGTAGTTTGAAGCTGGGCATGGTGGCATACGCCTGTAATCCCAGTACTTGGGAGACTGAGACAGGAGAATCACAGGTTCTAGGCCAGCCTCAGCAACATAGTGAGACTCTCAGCAACCTAGTGAGACCCTGTTTCAAAATCAAAACAATAAAAAGGGCTAGGGGTGTTGCTTGGAGGTAGAATGCCCCGGGGTTCAATCCCCAGGACCGAAGGAAGGAAGGAGGAAGGAAGGAAGAAAGGAAGGGAGGAAGGGACTGTAGTTTGAATTCTGAAGTTTGCTCTTTTCCCAAGTTAGTGATATGTGGTTTTCTCTCTGGATGTTGGCAGCCGCAGCAGGCCACAGCTCTCAGTCACCATACCATCATGAGGGTATACAGCTGACACTTTGCAGAGTACTGTGTGGCTTGTCTGATATTTGGTAGGTTAGGTGTGTTAAACACATTTTCAATTTACAATGGGTTTATTGGGACGCAACCTCATCATAAGTGGAGGAGCCAAGCCGGGCGTGGTGGCGTATGCTTGTAATCCCAGTACTTGGGAGGCTGAGACTGGAGGATCCGGGTTCGAAGCCAACCTCAGCTACTTAGTGAGGCCCTCCGCAACTTAGTGAGACCCTGTTTCTAGATAAAAAATAAAAATAGGGCTGAGGGTGTAGCTCAGAGGTAGAATGCCCCTGGCTTCAATCCCTAGTTCCGCAAAAAGAAAAAAAAAAAACAAAGTGAAGGAGCCTTGGTGTATAGGAGGATAGACTGCAGAGAGAACTTCTAGGATACTGCTTAAGGATAGAATTTGGCAGTAGATAGAAAAAAGTAGGAAGAGACTGTTTCCCCTAAAATGTGGTTCTGTGACAGTCACAAATCCTAAATCCAGTGGAAAAACTGGTTCCAGTGTATTCCAAGCAAAGAATACAGGAAACTAAAACATGGGAAAATGGTGATCAGGTTGGAGGTATGGGTAAGATTATGGAGTTTCTAGGCTTGGGATCGAATTTTGAATAAAAGGGAAAAAGAATGTTTGGTCTGAATGTTTGTGCCCCCAAATTCATATGTTGACATCTTCGCCCCCAAGATAATAGCATTAGGAGGTGGGGCTTTGAGAGGTGACTAGGTCGTGAGGTGAGACCCTCGTCAATGGGATTAGTGCCCTTATAGAAGAGAAGAGACCCAGGGGAGCCTCACTCCATTCCACCACCTGAGAACTTAACAAGCTGGTGCCATCCACGAGCCAGAAAGTAGGCCCTCTCCAGACAGTCTGCCTTGAACTTGGAGATTTTAGCTTCTAGAACCCTGAGAATTAAGCCCCTAGTCTGTGGCATTTTATGAAAGGAGCCTGGATGGACTAAGACAAGGAGAGCAGGGTTTCCAGGGGGCATGGGCCCCTAATGCTGGCAATGATGGGGACATGCAGGAGAGACAAAGCCCTGGCTCACCCACTCCCTCCCTCCTTCCTTCACCTGGGCAATGAATATTGAACACCTGTGTGCACACAGAGCAGTAGGTCCTGGGGCTACGACAGTGAATAAGACACAGTCCCTCCTGCAAGTAATCTGGAGCCTAGCCAGGAGCAGTGGAGCACGTCTAGAATTCCAGTCCTTGGAAGGCCAAGACAGAAGGATCACAGGTTCAAGGCCAGCCTGGGCAACTTAGTGAGACACTGTCTCAAAATTAAAAAAAGAAAGAAAGAAAGAATAAAGGGCTAGGGGTGTAGCTTGGAGAAAGAACATCCCTGGGTTTAATCCCCAGCACTACAAAAACAAAGCATTTGGAGCCTAGTGGTGTCTACAACAAGGAAGCTGAAAAATGGCGAAGAGGGTACTACTACCACTGGGGGACACAGAACCCAGAGTGGGGGAGAGGAGCAAGGGTGTTTATGCTGAGGCCTGGAGATGAGCCCCAGGTATTTAGGCAAAGGGGGAGAGAGGGGCAGTCCCAGCTGAGGCAAGAGTACAGGCAATGGTCCAAGTAGGATGGAAGTTCCTGTCAGTTTGGTCAAAGATCTTGAATCCGATGGGAGAGTTTAGGTTTGACGAGGTAGGCACCCCCTAGGGTCAGACTTCCTGAAAACAGTACAGAAGCAAAAATGTCACACCAGGGAAGGAGGGATCATTTTAGGATACTAGGGAGTAGGAAACCTGACCTTGGGATATGAAGCCCCAGTAGAGTAACCTTTGAGGTAGGCAAACAGACAGCCCAGCCATGTACACAAGAGGTGCTCGTGGTTAGAAAGAAGTGGGGCAGCTGGGCGTGGAGGCACACGCCTGCAACCCCAGTACATGGGAGAGTGAGACAGAGGCTTGCAGTTCGAGGCCAGCCTCAGCAACTTAGTGATGCCATTTCAAAATAAAAAATAAAAAGGGCTAGGGGTGTGGCTAAGAGGTAGAATGCCCCTGGTTCCATCTCCAGTACCACAAAATAAATAAATTGCAAAAAAGAAGAGGAACAGTGGTCAAAGGCGATGAAAGCTGGGGCAAGTCTGGGAAAGGACCGGGTGTGGGAGCAACATGGGGACCTCGTTTCAGTAGGAGTGCCGGTAACAGAGGCCAGGCTGCTCAGGCACAAAGCTCTAGGACCTGGGTCATGAGAGTTGGCAGGATAGAGAGACCTTCGGACATGCTGATGGGACTGTGGGCAGCTGCAGCAATTCTGGGGAGCAATTGGGCACATTTGGTGAAATTAAGTATAGGTAGAACTTAAAACACAACTCCACTCCTGAGTATAAATCCAAAATACATTCTTCTAGTTGGTGAGAATGCTGATTGCATGGGAAACTGGAATCAATCCAACAGTGCATCACTGGGAAATGAATAAGCAAGAGGAGTAAACACACACCACGTAATATGAAGCAACCGATTGCGTGTGCTCACAATAGCTGGGATGAATGTTAAACTTGGTGCTAAGCAAAAAAAAAAAAAGACAAAATGAGATAAGTAGAATATGATTTGTGTAAATTAAAAATATAAAAATATAGGCATCAAAAAATTAACACAGAGATTTATCTAACCTCCCTCACTCCAGGTCAGCACTCCTAGTTCTCCTTTTCTGGATTATTTTTCCCATAGTACTTATCACCTTCTAACATGCTGATAATTTTCATATTTTTATGCTGATAGATTATTGTTTTTCATCTGCTGTTAGAATACATATTCCATGAGAGCAGAAATCCTTGTCAGTTTTGTTCACTAATATATTCCCAAATGCTTGGCACAAAGCAAGTAACTTAACAAATACTCATTGAATGAATTGATGACCAAGATAGTAACATACATTTTGGAAGAACACATATGAGCCCAAAGATCTGTTTTAAAGACATAAGAATAGTTGCCTATGAAGTGAGGAAAGGAAGTGGGGCACAGGGAATAAAAGAAAACAAATAAACAAATCCTAAGAAACAAAACAAACGGAGGGAAAAGTTTGAATGCAAACGAGAGGGAGCCAGGCAGGAGAGGTGAGGGAAGGAGATGGAGGCCAGAGGGCCTTGTTGTACAAAACATTCTGGGCTTCAGCACGTCTGACTTCTTAGTCCCATTCTCTCCCACCTCCCAGGTCCAGGCCAGCAGGTCTACAGGCCCAGGCCAGTCACTGGTCTTGAAAACAGACTATCAAGCCGGGCATGGTGGCGCACGCTTGTAATCCTAGTACTTGGGAGGCTGAGACCAGAGGATCTGTGTTCGCGCCCAGGCTCAGCTACTTAGTGAGGTTCTCTGCAACTTTGCAAGACCCTGTTTCAAAATAAAGAATAAAAAAATAGGGCTGGGGGTGTAGCTCAGAGGTAGAATGCCCCTGGGTTAAATCCCCAATACCGCAAAAAAAAAAAAATTAAAAAAGAAAAAGAAAACAGACCATCAGGTCTTGAAAACATAAGTCAGCAATGCTACGAACCCTTGTCCTGGGAGACCAGAAGTCTAAAGGATTCCAGGTGAACATCTCACCCCAAACCCATCCTAGGAAAGGCGTTAGCCAGTGGAGCCCACCCTGGGGACCACTGAGGCCCTAGAGAAACTTGGCCAGATTGTGGATTTGGAATTCCCAATTAGATCACCTGTATTAGCAGGTATAAAGTAAAATAAAGACCGTATTCATGCTAGCAGATACCTTACAAATCATCATTTTGACCACCAGTGATATAAGAAATAACCGAGGCGCTCCAGAAACCAATTTTCAAGCCAAATCCCCATGGAGATTCTGAGTTGAAAGATGGTAGGGTGCCCAGGAATTCGTTTTGTTTTATTTTTTTGACTCCCCAGATCACTGTGGCCCAACTTCAACCTGAGTCTCCACTCCCCCAAAGTGGACAGCCAGAAAATCAGTGGATCCCTAACAGCCAACCAGCTGTCCCTGGGGAGGCAGGGATTCCCTGGATGGGCATGCGGGAGAGGCCTCAGGAGCCCATGCAGTGGGAACTCTGGGCACAGACTGGCAGGTGATGGGCCCAAACGCCCCCTCAGCCTGCTCTCCATCAGCATCCCAGGCCCACCCACCTGAGCCATGGTCACCAGGAGACCTCAGGCTATGTAGCACAGGCTGCAACCTGCCCCAGCCCAGGTCCACTTTTCTCAAGCAGCTCTCAGCCTGCTGGGAACAAAGGTGATTGTTCTCCCAGGAATGCATTGCAGGGAGATGTCTTCCATCCTTCTCTCCCTCTCTCCCCAGGCCCTGTCTCTGTTCCCACCTTTAATCCCTGGGAGGGAGTTGTTCTAAATGTGGCTGCCCTCGGTGCCTTTTCTTCTTGGACTTGGAAGTCACCCAGTCTGTGGTCATCTGTGCACAGGTCCCTGCTTCCAAGTCACCCTTGGGCATTTGGAGTCCCAGTTTTCCACTTTGGAGGCTGAGGTGTGGGTCGAGGAGGGATGTTTTTATTTTGTTTTTTAAATACACGTTTAGAGATGCCAAGCTTCCTGTGGGAATCATCCTATTATTGAAAGGATGGCTGTGTCTGTCCCTGCCCCCACCTGATGAAGCAGTAAATTGTAACAAGAGAATCTGGCTGAACAAGTTTCCGCTTCAACATTATCTTGTGGACAAAGAACTCTTTGAATATGGTTTCTGTGTTTGGCTTCTAGTGATGGAGTGGAAAGTAATGTTTTCACTGTCGCTGGAATCCTCTCCCTTCTGCAGTGTCCGAGAGCGGCCATCAACGGAGGAGGCAGCGTTGGGTCCCGTGAGGGCAGAGGAGGCCACCTGGCCTAGCAGGAGAGCTGTGGCCAAGCCATTTCCTGAACATTAACCCATGGATATTGATAATATTTCTCTCTGGGAAGCTGCTGCAAATGACACATCTGTCCCTTTCTGGTCACCAAGTCATCAATAGGCAGAGGGCCCCTTTCCAGCAGAGCCCATAATCCAAACATGCTTGGGGCAAGTGATTGATAGAAAGCTCCCATTTTAAAAGGATTCCAAATCTAAACAGAATGTGTCTGGTTACTGGCAAAATTAAATTACCCTCTGCTGGAAGAACTTCCCCTTCTAATGAAAACAAAGTTATAGTTACAGATAAAACAAAAACTTGGACATAAATTTTTAGAGGCTTCTAAGAGAAAGCAAGTGTGATTGTTAAATTTATGAGCTTAATTTCATTTCATGTTTGTCCCACTTTGATATACTTCATTAGTGAAAAGTACAAAAATATTTTTGGTTAGTATTTGAAGGGTCAAAAGTCCAATCGACTCTGGTTGAAAGCACCCAGGAGCCTAGGTTTATTTAACTCTCTGTGCTATTCTGGGAAATATCTCTTTTTCTCCCTAGAAATATGATAACCAGGCTGCCCAGGAGAGAAGGGAAAGGTGGAAACTTTTCCCGGCTGTGATGGTCTCTCTTTCTCTGGGAAAGCTCACCTTTTCTTGCTTATAGAAATGAGGCCAAAGCCAGGCGTGGTGGTGCATGTCTGTAATCCCAAGTGCTTGGGAGACTGAGACAGAAGGATCACAGGTTGGAGGTCAGCTTCAGCAACTTAGTGAGAACCTCAGCAACTTAAGTGAGACCCTGTTTCAAAATCATCATCATCATCATCATAGGTCTGGGGGTATAACTCAGAGGTAGAATGCCCCTGAGTTCAATCCCCAGTACAGGAAGGAAGGAGCCAATATGGCAAAAGAGGACATAACCTGTGAGGATTTCAGTTTCACATCAACCAACAAGAAAGCTGTCCCAATCAATCATTCTATGTATTCCACAGGTCTTTGTTGAGCTTCTGCTTAAAAAGAATTTTTTTTTTTTTGTACTGGGGATTGAACCTCTGAGCTACACCCCCAGCAGCCTTTTCTATTTTTTAATTTTGAAACAGTCTCACTAACTTGCTGAGGCTGACCTCGAACCTACCATCCTCCTGTCAGCCTCTCAAGTACTGGGATTGCAGGCATGCACCACTACACCTGGATCTGCTCCATATGGACACACTCTTGGGCTCTGAGGAGAATATGGGAGTCCTCCAGGAACTGGTGTTTGTGCAGTCCAATCCTGCTTGCAAGATGTCTTCGCCTACTCAGTCAGATGCCAAGTGGGAAGGAAAATGGCCTCTGGATTTAAGATGCTTGGAGACTGACGAGGGAGGTCGGATTACCGAGAGGAAACCTCCAAAGAATGGGAGAAACCCTCGCTTAATCCAGGGCTAGCCCACGAGAAACAGATCAAGAGTGCTGCAGCCCGAAGAAGAGAGATCAGAAAAACCTGGGCCTCCAGGTGCTCCGACCAAAGAGTCTAGAATTTCCAATTCTGAGAGTTTGGTTTATGAAGCGTTCAGCTGAAATGACGTCTTCCTATGAGACTCAAACCTCAACAGTAACGCCCCTCTTTTGCCTTTGAAGCCAGTTTCGAAATCTCCTCCATGACAGAGAAACTTTATCTTCCACATCCTCTGCACCCGTCTCAGTTACATCATGGACGCGGGGCCAGTGAGTCCAGCGGGCCCCTCCAACCGCCCTGTTCTAAAGAGGGAAATGTCATCGACATGGGCTTATGCTTGGGGGAAAGTTGCTTATATTGTGCTTTTGATGAGTGTGCAAAGACGTTACACTAGGGAAGGTACCCTCCCACCCCACCTCCCTTTGGGGGCCCCTGCAAGCCAGGTAGCATGCAGATGAGGACATGCGTGTTCCGGTGCTTAGCAGGGATGCACGGGGGTTGGGGGTTGCGGAGCGATGGCTCCTCCATCACACTGTCATCGCATTGCAGGAAACACCCTGAGCAGCCCAGCTGCAGCACTGCTGGCAAGAGGCTGACCACGGTGGGGAGAGGCAATCTGCCAAGCCCTCCTATCCATCCAGCCTGTGGTAGGTTTTTCATGGCCAGGAGACGCGTTGGTCCACTGCTGAGCTCCACCAGGTTCTCAGTCACCGTGCTGAGTGTCTTTCAAGGACGTCAGTGTGCCCCGAGTCACTGTCATTACCATTAGCACTGTTCCCGAAGCCACCCTTATATACTCCAAGACAGTCTACCCAGGCCCCCTTTCAACCAGACTGCCATTCCTTAGAGCCCCTATGTAGACATGGTGGCACTCTGACTGCTGGTGTGGCAGTGTTTTTGTTGTGGTGGTTTTGATGTGTGTGTGTGTGTGTGTGTGTGTGTGTGTGTTACTGGGGACTGAACCCAGGGGCATTCTACCTCTGAGCTACACCCCAGCTCTATTTTTTTTTTTAAATTTTGAAAGAGGGTCTCACTAAGTCGCGGAGGGCCTCACTAAGTTGCTGAGGCTGTCTGAGAACCTGCAATCCTCCTGTCTCAGCCTCCCAAGTACTGAGATTACAAAAGTGTACCACCACGCCCGGCTTGGCAGTGGTTTTAAAATTCAAACTCCATTTATTTCACATTTATTGATTTTCCATGAACTGGGCACTGGGAATACAACAGCAAATGAGGCTGGCCTTCAACATTTAGGGAAGGAGTATCCAGGACGGCGATACTCATTCATGCTCCAGTCTTGAAAATTGCCTTCTCCTGGTTTATTGGGCACTCCTAAAGAAATAATCATGATAGTTGACCCGAGTGTTGGAAAAGGAGAGTACACAGGAGTGTTAGTACAGTTAGGCTTTTGCTCAAATTGTGGCTCGACTACTTGTTCTGAGACATTAAGCTACTTAACATCTCTGAGCGCAGTTTCCTTATCTGTACAATGATGATGATAATCCCTCCATTAAAGGAGTTCTGTGGGCAGGCATGGTGACACATGCTTGTGATACCAGTACTTGGGAGGCTGAGACAGTAGGATCACAGGTTCGCGGCCAGGCTCAGCAACTTAGCTAGGTTCTCAGAAACTTAGCAAAACCCTGTTTCCAAATAAAAATAAAATAAAATAGGCTTGGGGGTGTAGCTCAGAGGTAGAACACCCCTGAGTTCAATCCCCAACACCACACACACACACACACACACACACACACACACACACACACCAAAAAAAAAAAAAAAAGCTTAGTTTCTCCTGCCTAATCTGTCAGCAGCTCAGGTGAAAGCTGCAGGACTGGAGTCCTACTCGCAGGTACCAGAGGGAGGAAGCTCCACAAAATGCTGCTTTTTCCTGATTTGTTTATTTTTTTTCTTTTAAAGCATTGGCAGTTGATGACAGGAAATCATCATCATCATCTAAAAAATCCTTTATGTGTGAACAAGCATTGCTTGTTTGGTTTTCTTTCTTTCTTTTCTTTTTTCTTTCTTCTTCTTCTTCTTCTTCTTCTTCTTCTTCTTCTTCTTCTTTTTTTTTTTTTAGCTTGGAGAAGCCAGAGTGGCTACAAGAGAGAATGACAACTTGATATCTCCTTTCTTTATCACCTTAGACAAGCAGAAGAAAATAAATAACATTCTGAATCCACACAGAAATCAGCCCATGCAGGTCAGATTAGCAGTTCAGAGCTGAGCTTACAGTAGCCAAAAGTAGAGACAAACTTAGCTGGGCGTGGTGGGGCACACCTGTAATCCCAGTACTTGGGAGGCTGAGACAGGAGGATCGCAGGTTCAAGGCCAGCTTCAGCAATTTGATGAAGCCCTCAGCAACTTAGTGAGACCCTATTTCAAAATTTAAAATAAAATAGGGCTGGGAGTGTAGGTCAGAGGTAGAACACCCCTGGGTTCAATCCCCCAATACCACACACACACACAAAATAGACAAACATATATGTCAATTTGCCTTTTATTGTACAGAAAGAATTTTATTTTATTTTATTGAGACGGGGGTCTCACTATGTTGCCCAGGCTGGCCTCAAACTTCTAGGTTAAGCAATCCTCCTGCTTCAGCCCCCTGAGTAGTTAGGATTATAGACCCAAGCCACCAACCCCAGCAATGAATTTTAATTTTTAAAGACAACCCATTATAAGGCCCAGGGAGATCAGAGACACTCTGTGCATAAAAACTGTTTCCTTCAGTCAACACAATAATCATACATTGTTTTTTCTGACATTCTATTTTCAGATATTGGTATTGAGCACAATTCACAGTGTTTGTTTGTTTTTTGTTTGTTTGTTTGTTTGTGGTACTGGAAATTGAACCCAGGGGTATTCTAACTCCAAGTTACATCCCTAGCCCTATTTTTTATTCTTTATTTTGAAACAGGGTCTCACTAAGTTGCAGAGGGCCTCACTAGGTAGCTGAGGCTTGCTGCAAACCTGTGATCCTCCTGTCTCAGCCTCCCAAGTACTGGGATTACAAGCGTGCGCCACCACGCCCGGCTACAATTCACAATTTTTTTTAAAAAATCGAGTGCTTGCGTGCACGCACACTTGCACACACACACACACACACTCCCACAAATGCTGGGAATTGAATACAGGACTTTGCTTATGCTAGGCAAGAGCTCACCACTGAGTTACATCCCTAGTGCCCCATTAATTCACCTTTGTTTTGTGTGTGGTGCTGGGGATTGAACCTAGGGATGTCCTACCTCCAAGCGACACCCCCAGCCGTATTTTACTTTTTATTTTTAAACAGGGTCTCACTAAGTTGCAGAGGGCCTTGCTAAGTTTCTGAGGCTGGCTACAAACCTGCTATCCTCCTGTCTCAGCCTCCCAAGTACTGGGATTACAGGCGTGCGGCACCATGCCCTGCTTCCCAATGCACAATTTGAGTACAGTTTTTCTATTTTTATTTTCAATACATTGAGTACATCTATTTCCCACTGTTTAAATCACAAGGAGAAATTTTGTCTAGGATTATTTATTTTTACTCCTTAATTTTAATTCAAGTGCCTCTGGAGAATGCATCTTTTGTATGATTCTGTTTCCAAAAAACTAAGGAAAACAGAAGACAAAACTCGATTGGTTAAGGTCATTTAAAAGGTTGTGTGAAGGGGTCTCTCCTGAAGGCTTTTTTTTGGTAAGTCATATTTCAAGTCTTTGATCTTGACAGCCCTGAAATATTATTTTACAATTACATCATAACCATGAAATGACTTTTGTTGGCCAGTGATGACTTTTTAAAGAATTTCCAATAAATACACAAATATTGCAGTGAAAAGACGTCAGAGTGTTCCAAATGATTAGTGATGGTATTAAATTGCCAGTATAGCTATATATTGTATCTTTAAAATTTTAGAGTATTTATGACCAGACTTTCTTCTAAGTAGTCTGAGTTGTGCCTTTTTATTTTTTTTCCTTTTTAAGATGATTAATAATTTCTTCTTTTAGCCTTTTCAACTATAACTTAAAGACATTGAAACTATTTTCCCCCAATGGGGGAAATAGTTTATACACACACACACATACACACACACACACATAGTCAATAGAGCAACTGAACTAAATAATGTCATCTCAAACATTTATTAAATCAATAAATATTTACTGTCACACCATAATATATCATATGATACAAATTCAACTGTGTGCAGTTGGCCCTTCCCTCTTACACCAAAAGGAAAGAAAAAGAAAACACTTTTAAGAGTGGCCTTACAGAGCTTGGTGGTGCATGCCTATAATCTCAATACTTGGGAGGCTGAGACAGGAGGATCACAGGGTCATGGCCAGCCTTGGCAATTTAAGGAGACCCTGTTTCAGAGAAATAAAAATAAAAAAGAGAGTGGCCATGCCAATACCCACCCACTCAATATATTGAGACCCCAGAGGACAACGAGGGACAAGAACCATCCTGGTGGCACCCTCATATAGTACCAGCTACTTCAGAAACTGAGGCAGAGCCGGGTGTGGTGGTGCACGCTTGTAATCCCAGTACTTGGGAGGCTGAGACCGGAGGATCTGGGTTCGCAGCCAGCCTCAGCTACTTAGTGAGGCCCTCCGCAACTCAGTGAGACCCTGTTTCAAAATAAAGAATAAAAAATAGGGCTGGGGGTGTAGCTTGGAGGTAGAACGCCCCTGGGTTCAATCCCCGGTACCGCAAAAAAAAAAAAAGAAAAAAGAAACTGAGGCAGGAGGATCGCTGGAGCCCAGGAGTTTTGAGACCAGGCTGGGGGGCAATATAGTGAGACTCTATCTCAAAGAAAAAAAAAAAGGGACACGAACCTGGTATTGGCTCTGCCGGTTTTACTTCCCTTGTACCTCTCAGAGGTGAGGCTGAAAACGAAGCTGGAGTTTGCAAGATAAGTGTTCAGGGTATATTCCGGCCTCTAAATGAAGGCTAGCTGATTTACGTGGTTCCCAACCAAAAACAAAATAGCAATCTGATCCATGATTGGAGAAAAACT
The DNA here is from genome assembly GCA_004027185.1 of Glis glis. Classification (NCBI taxonomy): domain Eukaryota; kingdom Metazoa; phylum Chordata; class Mammalia; order Rodentia; family Gliridae; genus Glis; species Glis glis. The sequence goes on from PVJS01005189.1 coordinate 24,216, forward strand.
TAGCTGTGTTGGATTTAGTGACAGATGCCCTTGTGCTGTTCTTTCTAAGCCATGGAAGAGGTTTTTCAGGGCTAATCTTGACTCTTACTCGTGAAAGATCCTTAATACAGTGCATCTGCTGGACACAGGCTCTGTGCTGAAAGTAGAGTTTTAGAGATATGAGATCAAGATTTTATATACAAGCATACACGTACATACATATGCAACTTGAGAGTAAGCCACATATTTGTAAAATAGGTCAATCTTTTTGTGTGTGTGTGTGATATTGGCGATTGAACCCAGTGGGCTCTATCACTGAGCTACACCCCCAGCCCTTTTGATTTTTTATTTTGAAACAGGCTCTAAGTTACTGAGGACCTCACTAAGTTGCTGAGGCTGGCCTTGAACCTGCGATCCTCCTGTCTCAGCCTCCCAAGTACCGGGATTACAGTTGTGCTCCACTGTGCCTGGCTAAGTGGATCAATCTTGATATGCCCTTTTCTAGCCTAACAGTTTACTTAACGTGTACTTATTAGGAACTATGAGCATGTCAAATGATAAAAATTTAAATGGTGAGATAAGGCAGAGATTTTAGAATGAGTTCTTGATAGAGCTGGAGATTTTGGTGGTAGTGGTAGCAGTTTTCTAGAACATGCTAGTGATTTAACAACAGAATTATAAACATGAAGTTTGTTTATTTGCTAATCATTGGGCTACATTAGCCCGTAGAAGGCTTCTATCTGTATCATGTGTAGTACGTGTATATTGTAAAGTCGTGAGCCATAATATCAAACATGAGCTAATACATAGATGCTGGATTCAGGGAAATGCCTCCTTATAGTCTCAGTTTCACCAAGTCTGAAATGTATCATGCCAAGCATTTCCCCTGTAATTGTTTTAACAAAAGATATTTTCAGGAAAAGCTAATTCATTGGTTTCTAATTCAATTAGTTTACCCCTTTAAGATGTCACCTAGCTGAAGCTAGCTCCATACCAAAAAACGTTTTATATATATATATATATATATATATATATATATATATATATTTAAAGCTCTCCTATAACGCTTCACTTACTTTGCAAACAGGTGGTCATCCACCAGCTGCACCCCAACCCAGCCCTCAGCTCACACTTGATTCAAGCTAAGAAGGAGCTTATTTAAGCCACCAGACTCAGAAACTGCAAGGGTTACATGCAATCCCTCTTTCAAACTGACCTTTTTGGTTCAAGAGAAACAAGGGGGACAAGTTGAGAATGTGACTTTTTTTTTCTTTTTTCTTTTTTTGTACTGGAGGCTGAGCATGGCCAGGGGCATTCTAGCTTCGAGCTACACACCCAGCACTATTTCATTTATTTATTGATTTTTTTTAAAACAGGATCTCACTAAATTGCTGAGGGCCTTGCTAAGTTGCTGAGACTGGTCTCGAACCTGTGATCCTCCTGTCTCAGCCTCCCAAGTACTGGGATTACAGGCATGTGCCACCATGCCAAGCTTTTAGACAGAGGGCCGTCCTGCCTGGCACTGTGTTGCTGTAGGGATTACATCAACAGTTCTCAGTAACTTTATTCTAGAACTAGAAAGAATGGCAGGAAACGCAAAGAGCATTCTCCTTAAAGCTGACTTACTAGCCAGGCATGGTGGCACTCACTTGTAATCCCAGTACTTGATTGGCTGAGACAGGAGGATCACAGGTTCGCAGCCAGTATTAGCAACTTAGCGAAGCCCTCTGCAACATAGACCCTGTTTCCAAATAAAAAATAAAATAGGTCTGGGGGTGTAGTTCAGAGGTAGGATGCCCCTGGGTTCAATCTCCAGTACAAAAACAAAACAAAAAAAGCTGATTTACTGGAGAAGCTCAAAACCCCTGCTTTCCTCTTTGGTATCACCCAAGTTCCTCATACCGATTGGTGAGGCTGCACATGGTTAGTTTACTTGTCCGCAGCCCTTGGGTGAGTTTTAATCGTCTCACTCCCCAGGCTACAAGCAGGACCCTGGACACTGAAGAGTTTCCCAGGATATTGGTGGCCACCCACTCAGGTAGAACCTGAAGGACTGACGGATCACAGTCATCGACAAGCCTTGGAGCAAGTTTTTGGGTGTCTTCTCCACTTTTCTTATAACATTGGAGCTGACTGCCCTCTGATGTAACACAGATAAATTGAAACCAGGCTCTGGCAAAGGTTTTTATTTGATCAACAAAACACTGTGCAAAGAAGAGTCCCGTGTGGCCCTGCTTTCTGAAGCTCTCTTCTGTGGGTTCATCCCTGCCCCAAACTATCCCTTTTCTCCAAGCCTTGTACAAGCTCGCTAGAGGATAAAGCCGTGCCGAAACTTCCGTTGCACGGAAGTGCTGCCATCAGCCACACCCAGGTCCTTCCTACTGCTCCTCACTTCTCCATTGGCTCCTTTGAGCGCCAGTCGGCTGCAGATTCCACCCCCAGCCTTGGGGGGGCCCTGCCTGACCTCTGCCCTTTACTCAAAGCCACCTGATAGAATGGAAGCTTTAAACATTCTTTGTATACTCCTGCTATTTGAGTCACTCTCTACACGAGTTTGACATTAAAAATGTCTGGGAGCTTTTTTTAAGAGAAAAAGGAGGGAAAGTAAAAAAAAAAAAAAAGAAGGAAAGATGGGAACTGTCAAAACAAAGTAGCCATCCTGCCTGGCATGGTGGTTCATGCCTGTAATCCCAGAGACTTGGAAGGATGAGGCAGGAGGATCGCAAGTTCCAGGCTAGCCTGTACAATTTAGCGAGACCATCTCGAAAAATACAAAGGCTTAAGTATGTGGTAGAGAGCTCCTGAATTCAATCCCCAGAACCCCCACCTAAAAAAAAAGTAAGCCGGCCGTGGTGGCGCACGCTTGTAATCCCAGTACTTGAGAGGCTGAGACCAGAGGATCCGGGTTCACGGCCAGCCTCAGCTACTTAGTGAGGCCCTCCGCAACTTAGTGAGACCCGGTTTCAAAATAAAGAGTAAAAAAATAGGACTGGGGTGTAACTCGGAGGTAGAATGCCCCTGGGTCCAATCCCAGTACCACAAAAAAAAAAAAAAAAAGTAGAAATCCTGCAGCATCTCATCTCAAACCCAAATGGCAGTCCTGGAGGGCACGTGTGACGTGAGTTGCATTTGGATGGCCCCACAGGGGACCCTGGTGACTTTTGCCACCGCTGCCACCCTTCTGTCTGGGTATTTCTGGTAACCTCCTTCACTATTGCTCTAAATGTATGTAATTCTAAATCTTGGTGACTACACAGAGAAAAAGGCGTTCCAGCTGAAAGAGGAGCTGGATTCTCTGGAGACTCTCTCAGAGTAGCAGGGAGGTGTAGCTAAGGGGTGGCCCACGGGGAAGTTCTTCATCTCTTCCCTGTCTATGGGGAATGGTAAGATCTTTACTGTCCACTGGAGTTGCCAGAGAAATTGGATGGCGTCAGCCCAAGCTGGGCCTTATTCATTAATACCTCAGCTTTGCTGTCGTGCACAAGGGCAGGAGCTCAACTGGACATGGTAACAGATACAGGACAAGGGCAGAAGGGGGACAGGAACATAGTAGTGTAACAACAGTCACATGAACACAATAAGGACACACTGAAGGGCTTGGGAGTAAGGTATAGAGGGCTGGTTCATGGTGAGATACAGAAGAAAAAAAAACTTGAAACAAATCAACACCATATTCCTGTCACAGAGATTAGAAAAGTAGTGATGAACGAGCCCCAAATAATCTCCAAGCAGCCAATCTTTTTAGATATGACAATCTAGAAAGTCTGATTTCCCAGCATCCTCCCTTCTGCTCCTTACTGTGCAGAGTGACATGGATTCATTAAGTGAACTGAGGTTCGTTTAGTTTTGAGGATTTCTCCACCTTTCAGATGATTGCAGACACTCCAGGCTGTTGTGAAACTGAGGCTGGAAGTCCCTGCATTCCCACAAACCCCTGCCTAGCAGGGCAGACCAACTGCCTCAGGGAAAAAAGAAGGTAGTGATAAGAACTCCCTCTTTCCAGGGAAAGGTGAATAAGAAAATAAGAAGCTCTTTTTAATAAATGATTTCAGGGCCTCTGAGGCCCACCGTTCCAGGATCCAGCTGTGGGGCCAATTCTGCGGGGCTCTGGCCCTGGAGGGCTGAGCCTGCCTGAGCCCAGGGCCGCTGTGGGATCCCAGACAGCTGAGTCAAGGCCCGGGCAGGAGCCTTCAAAGGTAAGTCAAGCGAGCTGGTGAGTTTTCTTAAACAAAGAGACACACATGCACGAGAACTTGATTGAAGACAAATTTCTATAAACATTTCCTTCTGAGCAAATGTCGAGGTCCAGGCTGGCTTTTCCCCATAGACAGGGGAGAGATGAATGGAGACAATTACACTCACTGGTTTGCTTTGTGAGGTCATAATGTTTCATTATTTGCCAGAAGTAATAATGTACACATTGAGACAGATAAGTCGTCCAACGTGAACGCCCAGGAGCTTGGCCTCCTGTTAGAAAAAGTCTCTGAACTCTGCCTCTCTGAACTGAGTCCTCTCTTCCTCTCTGTGCCCCAAGCCCAGGCTTTGCTGACAACAGCCGGGGATGTTTTCCACACTCTTCATCTGAAGCGGAGGCAGGCTCAGCTTCAACTCCTCACTGAGTATCTGTCTTCTGTGTGTCCAGTGCCACGTGAGGTCCCATGGAGACTCGGAGGAACGGGACCCAATTTCTGCCCTTGAGGAAGTTCACAGTTAGCGAGGAGTCACAGTTGCCAGGTGGCTGGTTCCAAACAGTCACTCAGGCCGGGAAGTTAGTTCTGCCCTTCAACATGTGAGAGAAGCCACTGTCTCTGCATCCTCTGCCTGCAGTGTAATGCATATAAGTAGAGAACTACTTAACATCTCTCCTATTATGAGCTGCACTTGCAAATGCCTAAATATAGTTCAATGACTCTAATGAAAAACCAATACAATTCTGTTCCCAGGTCTTCTATTTTTTTTTTCTTTTTGTGTTGCTGGGGATTGAACCCATTCTATCTCTGAGCTACACCCCCAACCCTATTTTATTTTTTATTTTGAAACAGGGTCTCACTAAGTTACTGAGGGCCTCGCTAAGTTGCTGAGGCTGACCTTGAATCCTCAATCCTCCTGTCTCAGCCTCCCAAGTACTGGGATTACAAATTTGTACCACCACACCCAGCCCCATGTCTTCTTGAGTAAAATCCAAGCACCCTTTGCTACCAGTCTCACTGGTCATTAGTATATTTCTTTGGTGTCTTCCAAAATGCTATTCACAAGTTCAGTAAGAATCCGAGAATGAGCAAATGACTCAAGAATCAGTGTGGGCTCCTCATGCAGCAATGCCTAACACTTAAACAACTGTCCAATGCCATGGTGTCTGTTGTTCTCAGCACCCATTTCTCTTATTCTAGTCAAAGATCCTCATCTGGCTTTGGGGAACTATGTCTCCCTGTTGGATACAATCATTGTGATTATTATTGGGGGGGTGCTGGGGATTGAACCCAGGGGTATCCCCAACCCTTTTTAATTTTTATTTTGAAACAGGGTTTTGCTAAGTTGCTGAGGGTCTCAATAAGTTGCTGAGGCTGGCCTCAAACCTGCGATCTTCCTATCTCAGTCTCCCAAGAACTGGGATTACAGACGTGAGCAACTGCACCCAGCTTGCCTTTGCCCTTTAGATAAATTGTCCTATTTAGTCTTCATTAACAATACCATAAAATAGCTTATTCCTCTGTTACAGATGAGGAAAGTGAGGCTCAAAGAGATCTAGCACGGGCCCAGCCAGTCCACATAGCTGGCAATAGTAGAGTGGAGACTTGAACCCAGGCCGCGTGAAGCCTGAGGACCCCAGCACTGTGTTGGCAAACCTCAGGGGCCACTGGGGTGCCACTCATCACTCTGTCCCAGGTCTTTGAACATCCCAGACACCAACTCTTCACAACTCCTCCTCCTCTGTCTGAGCACTCACAGAGCCTGCAGATGTCTAGATTACTCATCTTGAATTTATGCAGAGCCTTGATTGCCATTTAACTTCTTGAATGTTTCTTTTTGCTCCTAAGCTATACTACTAGTGTCAACAGGGGGAACATCTCTCTGCCTCTTTGGTAACCTCAGGAACAAACACACAGTAAGCTCAAAGTTGAAAAAAGAAAACTAGCAAAAGAATACAATAAAAGAGCCGGGCATGGTAGTTCACACCTATAATCCCAGTACTTGGGAGGCTGAGACAGGAGGATTGCAGGTTTGAGGCCAGCCTTAGCAACTTAGCAAGATCCTGTTTCGAAATTAAAAATAAAAAGGGCTGGAGGTATAGCTCAGAGGTAAAATGCCTTGTGTTTAATCCCGAATACCAAGGAAAAAAAGCAATAAAAGGAGAAATCAGGCAACTACAGAAATCATTAAGAACCAAAACATCACTGAGCATGGCACACACCCATAATCCCAGCTACTCAGGAGGCTGAAGCAGGAGGATCGCAGGTTAGAGGCCAGCCTAGCAATTTAGCAAGACCCTATCTCAAAGTAGAAAAATAAAAAGGGCTGGGGTTGTAGCTCAGTGGTAGAGCAACTCTGGGTTCAATTCCCAGTACCATAAAAGAAAAGAAAGAGGAATAGGAGGAGGAGGAGGAGGAAGAGGAGAAGGAGGAGGAGGAGGAAGCACCAAAACATCATTACCTTCTATAAATGAGAAAAAATAAAGACACATAAAAAAACAGCCTGAAAAATGAGATAGACATATTTCAGAAATACTTGAGGTAATAAAAGTTAAAACAGAGGAAAAAGACAAGGATCAAGACAATCATAAAGAAAGGAATCAAAATAGAGGATAAATTGGTATTTAAGATATTTCACAACATAATATAAAAAAATTCACCCAAACTCAAAGAACATTCGAATCTACAGATTAAAAGTGTTGCCCGGTGTGGTGGTACATGCCTCTAATCACAGTACTTGGGAGGCTGAGACAGGAGGATTGTGGATTCAAGGCCAGCCTCAGCAATTTAGCAAGACCCTGTTTCAAAACAAAAAATAAAAAGGGCTGGGAGTGAAACTCAGAGGTAGAACACCTCTGGGTTGAGTCCTTAATACCCAAAACAAAACAAAAGAGAATTTTTCAAGCATCCAAGAAGAAAACCCAGGACCCTTGAGCTAGGCGTAGTGGCATACACCAGTAATCCCTGTACTTGGAAGGCTGAGACAGGAGGATAGCAGGTTTGAGGACAGCCTCAGCAACTCAGTGAGACCCTGTTTCAAAATAAAAAATAAAAAAGGGCTGGCGATGTAGCTCGGAGGTGGAATGGCCCTGGGTCCAATCCCCAGTAACACACACACACACACACACACACACACACACACACACACACACCAGGACCCAATAAGGGTAAACTCTAAGCCTAGCTTTGTCCTTCTAATTAGCAACATTTGATGCTAGAAGGCAATAGAAGAATGTCTATGAGACTCTGACAGGAAGAAAAGGGGCTCAAGAATATTACACTGGCTCAAGACTGGAGTCACATCCTGACACAGCACTTGTCCTGGTGTGCTGGAGTTCTTGGAGAATTTGCTGGTCTTGATTCACTGGAGGGGGTGGTCAGTGCCCCCATCAGCGCCCTGATGAGGAACATACCCCACCCTAGGCCTAGAAGCTTGGGCTGGCAGGCCTCTTTCCTGTTGCCCATCAGGGAGTTGGGACCTGTCATAGTCTGTTGTAAATCCTTTTTTCTTTTTCTAGAATAAAATAAAATTTTATAAAAGATTGATAGAACTATAAGAAAAAAAATGAATATTATACTGGGCAAGTAATCATTCCATACAGAGAGGTAACAGACAGACATTCTCAAATATGAGAGAATTTGGGTAATGAAGCACCCAGGGGTCCTTCCTGATGAGGGAGAAAAGGCAAGAAAGAAAGGACTTGACAATTAAATACAGCCAGTCAAGAAACTGGCCAAATTAGAGAATTAGTAATGTGAAACCCTTGATAAAAGGACTAGCATAAACATTGAATCCAATTAAATACAGAATGAGGACTAACCCTCTGGAGAAATAAATGGATGCAAATAAGAATGTAGATGCTACAAACCCAAACAAATTAAAAATCACAGGCGCATCGAAAATCAGGAAGAAGCCAGAGTGCGCAAAGTCCTCACCTGGCAGGAGGGCGAATCAGACCCCGCCCAACCTCCCCATGGCTTTTCATCGGCCATTGGTTTTTTTCTAGTCTTGGAATGATAGTTCAGGAATGAATATGTCTTGTTATTGAGGAATGACTATTTGAAGGCCATTAATTCCATGTGAGTTCCTTTCTTCTGATAAATTCAGGTAAACCCAAACCTAATGCTTTCAATTATTTTTTAAAAAACACGAATAACCAATAAAAGTATATTTTAAAAAAAGAAAAAAGCATGAATAATATGTTATTATAAAATTATTTCTGCCCTCTCTAACTATATACACATGTAGGGAATATATGTATCAAGTGTTATTCACTGGTTATTTGGGATGGTGATAATAATAGCTAATACTTGTTATGGGCTCACTATGAGCTAAGCACTCCCTTAAGTACTTTACATGTATCTACAGATTTAATTCTCATAAGATTCCTAAGCAGTAGATATTAACATCACCCCATTTTATAGATGCTGAAACTGAGGCATGGGGCTGCCTCCCACAGTCACGCAGTAAATGGCAGAGGGAAGAGTCACACCCAGGGCTCGGGCACCACCATCCTGCACTGCTTCTCTGCAGGGGGTAGACCACTTGTTGCTGTTCTTGTACCTGAACTTTTCTATTGATGATGATGTGTCATTAAAAAAATATATAATTACCAAAAACAAAGGAGCTTTTACTCCCAGGTATCACCCAAGCCCACAGAACAGAGCCTAAACTATCCCATCCTCTCCCCCACCAATCTAGACAGACTCCTTGAAGGAGGTGTTGGGGGGGTGTCCAGAGGATTAACTCCTTAACAGCATGTCCAGCTTTGGAACATAGGTGGTCTGACACTTTAATGATCATCATTGCAAAAGGAAAAAAATCAAGATTCAGAACCCGTGTTTTATTGGCTCTGGGCAGATCAGCTTGGAGAAATCTGCCTCCTTAAGGGATCGCCTGTATGAGAGAAGAAAATGTGCAGTAAAACAAGAGGGGAAGAGGTCCCAGCCACATCCGGGTTGCTGTACCTCTGAACAATTCGCCCAATGACATAGCATCATTTGAAATGACATAACTTAACCCGTGTGGTCCCTTCTACCGTCCAAGTGCTATATAATTAGGGTGGTAATGGGGAGTGGCTCCCGGGAGGATGGGGAAACAGCTGTTTATGTCACCTGGGAATGGCACCCACTTACAATCCTGTCTCTCTGACAACAATTTTAAAGTCCCCCTGTCACTGTCACTCACCCACAAAATTAATGACTAAAGGGGAGAAGGACCACAAATGCCTGGCCCCTGAAACAGAAAAAGAAAGACTGGGAGAGGGACAGAGCAAGTTAATAAATAAAACAAGAGCCTGAAGGGAAGAGCTGCTTTGTCAGAATATAAATATTTCCCTTCCCCTTTTATCTTTAATGTAGTGTGAGAAGCTTATTAAAGGGAGATGTCTGCCGTCCCTGGAGCCCCGCACGAGCCTCGCGGGGAGCAGCCTGCAGCAGGGCTGGCCTAGCCCCATGCTTCTAAACTCTTCCCTGCTGGAAGCAAGCGCAGAGTGAAGAGCAATAAAGATGGGCTGCGGGAGGAAAGGGAAGCCATTGTGGCCATTAGGATCCTTATCTTGATGGCCTGGTGTCCTGTTCTGTTAATCACCCAGAGCGCTGAGAGGCTAAGGCTGAGGAATGCCTGTCTGCTTCAAGGCTTGGCCCCAGATTCCAAAGGACGCTGACATTGCTGGACTTAGCCTCTGCACCCGTACAGAGCAATATCCAGATTTGGACAAAGGGGAATTTGTGCAATGGGGTGGGAGCAGGGGTCCCTAGGGTATTCCTCTGCAGAGCACTCTGTAGCTGCACAACTCACCTCTCTAACAAGATAGCCAGCTAGCAGCATCCCATCCCAACAGCACAGAAAATGAGCGCCCTCCACATCTTCCTGAAAGCCCTAAGAGGAGGATGGGACATGAAGAGCCTCCTACCAGGTCAGGCTGGCACAGAACTTTGCACACAGTTGGTGCCCAGTAAGTTTGAGTGGCCTGACACAGGACCGCGCTGGTCCTGTTTATCACACTGTACCTGTAGGGACAAGCACAGGGCTTCCTTCACCCACATGGCGTTGGATGGATGCATGAACACAGGCATTTGAACACAATGACGGCAGCTATTCTGTTGGCCATCTTTGCTGCCTTTCCAAAAGATTTTGGTTCTGGTCAGGATTTGGGTCCTACCGAGTTTTGGGGGTATCATTGCTGCTGACCTTTTAGAGATACTCAGCCATCCTCTGGGTTACAGAGGATGGATAGAGGGTCATCAGTTCATTGGGTGCCATAGTCTAGCCGGAGGCTGGGGGTGGAGAGGATGGCTAAAAATTGAGGCCAAAAGGTGCTTCTCCTTTTTCCTCTTGACTGAGCTCTCCCGGAGGAGCTGGCCCTGGTCACTTTACTCCACAACCACAGGCAACATCCCTGTGCTGTCTGATTTCTGCAATGTGATCGGTGCAGAGGACAGACAGTTTTAAAGTCTTCATTTCTCGCTTTCTCATGCACAGACCAGGGTGTTAATTTATCTCCTTGCACTTACCCAGTGACTGCTGCCATCCCAAGCCCACTGGCCCCCACCTCATTGCTGCTGCTACAGGACCTCTTCCCATCCCACTCAGTTCCTCCAGCCTCCCCATTTTGAGGTGTTTTGGGGTCTCATCCACATTTGTTTTTTGGGCATGGTTCCCTTTCCCATGGAAGCCCATTAAGTTGGAATAAAGATTCAGCTACATATCAGATGGCTGCAATCATTGCCATCCCCCCGCGTTCCCCACTTTCAGCACCAATGACATCTTATGGCACCATTTGTAATACAGGGAAATGTGTAGTTCAGGGACGGTAGGAATGCTTAGCTGGTTCCTGGGGAATCATCTGCCCACCCTTCTAAACATTGCCTAGGAGCTATTTGCAATACCTGACTTAACACTCCACCTCCTGCATAAGCCCCATCCAGCCTCCCCAGCCCAGCCGCTCTGGGGCTTGGAGCCTTGAGAGGGCCTACTTCCAGTGTTCCCACAACCGATAAAGAGGACGAGGCATGGGGGCGGGGTGGCACACATTTATCTGAGGGCGGTTGTGTGGAAGAGGGATTAAATGTGTACTGTGAAGATCAATGGAAGCCTTGGGGAGGCAGATTGCAGTTCAATAGAATGAAGGACTTTCTAATAATTAAAGCTGTCTGAAAAATGAAATGGGAACCTTTAAAGAGAGCCCTCTCTCCCTGAAGTTCGGGCAGAGGTGAGCTCTCGCCAGCCAGACACATACACACCTGAAATTTGTCAGTGTGATCAACAGGTACCTCTGGTTCTGGAGCCAGACTGCCAGGGTTCAAATCCCTGCCCTAGGAGTTATGAGCTCTGTGACTTTGGGCAGATTATTCAGCCTCTCTATGTCTCCATCTCTGCATCTGAAAAAAATGCAGATAAAAACAGTAGACTTTTTGGCCAATCGTGAGGCTTTTTCTTATATGTTTATCAAAAAATTATGTGGTTTTAAAATAGTAAGATGGTGTTCCAAGCCTTGAGGTGCTCAAACCCCTTATGGTTTCTAGAAGTCATAAAAGAGAGGCCACCATTTTCACTTGGTAGAACATAAAACAGCATTTTTGTAATTAATTGTGGGTTTGTTGGTTTCAGTGCTAGGATGAAACCAGGGCCTTGAGCATGCTGGGCAAGGGCTCTTCGAGACACACCCCCAACCTATCATTACTTTTTTTTTTTTTTAAAATGGTAAGGCAGACTTTATTCAAGGGGAGGCCATAATGATACATATAGGGACCATTGCAACAGAGTCTTGTGGTAGGAGAGAGACTCCAGTCAACTCCTGTAATTAATTGGTTTTTTGTGGTTTTTTTGCAGTACTAGGGATTGAACCCAGGGGCACTCTACCTCTGAGCTACACCCCCAGCCCTATTTTTTTTTTTATTCTTTATTTTGAAACAGGGTCTCACTAAGTTGCAGATGGTCTCACTTAAGTAGCTGAGGCTGACCACGAACCTGCAATCCTCCTGTCTCAGCCTCCCAAGTACTGTGATTACAAGTGTGCACCACCACACCCGGCTTCATTGTTATTTTACATATACACAGAAACATAAACTCTAATGTTTAAATTTTCAGAAATTGCAATTAAGTTTGTTGGTTTAAAATTATTTCCCTTAAATCCAGGTGTGGTGGTGCACATCTGTAATCCCAATACTTGGGAGGCTGAGACAGGAGGATCGCAGGTTTGAGGACACCTCAGCAAATATTGAGACTCTCAGCAACCTGGCGAGACCCTGTTTCAAAATAAAAACAAAATAGAGCTGGGGGTGTAGCTCGGAGATAGAATGCCTCTGGGTTCAATCCCCAGTACCACAATAGATAGATATGATAGATAGATGATAGATGATAGATAGATAGATAGATAGATGGTAGGGCTGCGGGGGTAGTTTGGAGGTAGAATGCCCCTGGGTTCCATCCCCAGTACCACAATAAAATAAAATAATTCCTCTTATCACAGAGGGTAAAGAAAGGTAGAAAGTAACAGCTTATTTATTCAACAAATACGTATTAAACACCCACTGGTGAGCGCTCCTGGGGAATACCAACATGGCTTGGATGCAGACGCTGCCTGCCAGGGGCCTGCCATGTAGCAAGACGACTTCTGACCTTCCACTTGCAAATATGGACAGTATTCTGTAGGCTCTGTAAATCTGAAATGCTCGGTAGGGCATTTTGAATTGGCTTCTAATCCAAATGAAATGGGCAGGACTATGATAAAGAGCAAAGTTGAACATGATGAAAAATGTACCACTGGCATTTCAGGTTTTTTTTCTGCTTTTCCATTAGAAAGTCGGCTTCTCCAAAAATTATTATGTTGATAAACATTATGTGCATATTGCCTACGAATGAAATAGAGGGCCTTTTGTTTTTTCCTTTCATATATACCTAACACAGTTCCTGGTTCTGAAAGACCTGTGCCTAAAAAGGACCTGGGTGGAAATAAACATGGGAAACCCAAAATATCTTTTCTATGGGGTGTAAGCATCCTGATTTGGAAAAGAAATCTTTTCTTCAACAGCTCCTGTGGTCTATAGCAACTTATAAATATCCATCTCTTCAGCTTATTATTAGTTCATTGGAAATACTCAGATAGAAGCGTGACTTTCCTCTGGCCCAGCCATTCCTACAGTATTTTTATTCTTGACTGAGCACAGAGGATATTGGCAGCCTTCTGAGAAGTCAGAAACCAGCTTCATCTTCCTAGACTAAATTCCTTCTTTAAACCATTATCAACAATGATTACCCTTCATTGAGCATGTACAGCATTCCAGGTACTAAGTTCTTCACGTTTATTTAATCCTCACAATCCTATGAGTAAGGTGGCATTATTATTACTGATTTAAAGATGAGGAAACCGAGGCCCAGAAAAGTTAAATAAATAGCTTGTCCAAAACCACATAACTAATAAGCTACTGAACAAGAATTCAAACCCACAAAACCTGGGCTCTCAATCATGCCTCTCAAGCTGTATTTCTCAAGAAAAGAGTCTCCACTATACCAAAACTGAGAGCTTTCAAAACAGGTCATGGAAAAACTCTCCCAGTCCTCCTAGCAGAGTGAGAACTGTGAGCTGGTTACCAGGGGAGGGGTCCTATACACGTTAGGGACCCAGCATCCCATGAACACCCTGGTCTTGTGATGTCTTCAGGAGACAGCAAGGCATCCTCAGCTAGTCTTCCAAAGAACATGAGCTCGCCCTGTCTCTTGGCTCTCTAGGGTTTTCTCCAAGCCAGGCTTACTTAAGTGCTTAGATGGCTCGTGCTCTTAGGATCAGGCTAAATTTCTTCCCTTTTCTTCTTTCCTTCCACAATTTCCAAATCCTGCTGTAAAAAACAAAGATTCAAAGAGGACAGGTTAAGGGCTTAGCACAATGCTGGGCTGTGGTGAGCACTAAATAAATTTTAGCAATTAGAAATAGTAACGATAGTCGGGTGTGATGGCGCACACCCGTAATCCCAGTACTTGGGAGACTGAAGCAGGAGGATGACAGGCTCAAGGCTAGCCTCAGCAACTCAGCAAGACCCTCCGCAATTTAGTGAGACCCTGTTTCAATAAATAAATAAATAAGTAAATAAATAAATAAATAAATAGGGCTGAGGGTGTAGCTCAGAGGTAGAATGCCCTTGGGTTCAATCCCCAAAACCAGGAAGAAAGGAGAGACAGACAAATATCAGACACTGGAGTCAGGCAGCTGGCTTACTCAGCTGGAATTTGAGTCAAGACACCACCATCCCTAAGTGCCAAAACACAGCAAGACCAATATGGTCTCAGAACTAGGGCTTTAAATAACAGGCCATCTCCTGGAGCCTGAACTAGCTTTATACATTTCAGGCTAGGGGAAGAGGAGGAGTGAAGTTTCACAGGTAAACCAAAGCCGCTTTGCCAGAGTGCGAAGTCTGTCCCTTCCTTTGTTTACCTCTTCTCTAAACATTTCCTCTCCCACCTCCCTGGCTGTTGTGACTCCTCCATTTTGGTAGCAGCTCTTCACAAGTCCCCAGAGGCCACAGGACCGGTCAAGCAGTCCACTGCCCAACTCAGGCAGCCAGGCTGGACCTCCACAGTGGCTTCTGCACCCCCCTCACAGTGACAGGCACAGGGGGGTCGGGAGCCTCCTGACCAGTCACTCTGAGCTCTCCCACGCCATCTCCAGTTCGAGGGGAGCAGGAAGCAGAGAGTAAAGTGGGGCCTTGCGTGTAAGGTTCTTGGATGAAACAGGAGCCTGAGAACCCCAGCATGCTGATTCTAATTCCAGTTTTCTGTCAGCCCTTGGACAATTCACTCAGCTGTCTTAGACTTCAGCTTCCTCACCTGTAAAACAAAGGGAAGGAATGACTGGACTCTGAGGTGCCTTCTGAAAATTAAACCCCTAAATCATTCTCCAACTCGGCCCCTCGTGTGTGTGTGTGTGTGTGTGTGTGTGTGTGTGTGTGTGTATGACTGGGGATTGACCCAGGAGCATTCTACCTCTGAGCTAAACCTCCAGCCCTTTTTAATTTTTATTTTGAAACAGGGTCTCACTAGGCTACTGAAAGTCTCACTATGTTGCTGAGGCTGTCCTCGAACCTGCGACCCTCCTTTCTCAGCCTCCCAAGTACTGGGACTACAGGCGTGTGCCACCTCGCCTGGCTCAGCCCCTCCTTCTTAAATCACAGGACAGGCTGGCTCCCAGCTCAGGACAGAACTCCTATTACAATTTCCAGATAAACTCAAGGTCACCACAGAAACCCACATTCACTTGTTAATCAAGGCTCCGAGATCCCCATGGCAGGGACATATATATTCCCAGCTCTGGCACAGTGCTTGACACTTGGTAGGCTCCAAATACATTCTTGAAAATAAACGAAGGCCGTGTGGTTTTATTCCACCCTTTTCAACTTAAGCTGGGCCTGATTCATGCACTCAATCCTTTATTGAGCACCCACCCGCAAGCGCCAGGCACTGCATCCCACCGCAGTGTGACTGCCCGCGACTTACATAAACGTCTGTGATTACTTATAAACAGAGTAACTGGTGGCTGAGGCAGGGAATTAAGCGCAAGGAGAGATTCCTCAACATATTAATGAGAGAGTGAGCCGAGAAATAAAGGGCTTCTCTGTTCCCGTCCCAGAGGCCGCAGATAGGCAGCATTCTAATAACAGCTACTTTGGCCACCTTCACACTTTCAAAGCCAAAATTAACACCGTGCAGCGGAGCCCCGAACAAATTCAGAAGGTAAGACCGAGCAGGAGGAAATCTCAAAGCCCTCTCCATTCTTAGCTCCCTCCTCAGCCACCTCTTAGCCACCTCTTCAGCCCGCCACCTCCCCTGGGGACCCCGCCAGGTTACTCTGCTCCTGCCACTGCGGCGCCTTCCTCAGGTGAAGCTGTTCTCAAATTAAATCACAAAGAGGAGCAGCCAGTCTGTAATGATCTGTGTTTATTTAGTAAATGGGTTGATTGCCCTCATTTGTGGAGATTAAGGGTTAATTTCCCAACTGCAAAGAGAACCGATTTCTCGAAGGGCAGCCCCAGATAATTACGAGGAAAAACCAAGATTCAAACGACTCCCACCACTGCCGCTGCTGCCGCCACCACCACCCTGTCCCTCCCCATCCAGTCCCGGCCTCTTGGTGGCCTCCCCTGCCAGGTAGCCACCGCCCCCAGTCCCCGAGGTCCCCGAGAAGGATTTGGTAAACAAAGGCTGAGGAATTCTTAGGCCCCTTTAAAGTGACATCTGGCAAATTCGAGATCACGTAACAGTTTCTCTCCCGCTCTCCTGGCTTTGAAAGGCAAATGTTTTAGGTTTGTGTTCTTTCCCATTCAGAGTTTTTAATCAAGTGGAGTCAAACCACTTTGTCTACACCTTAATTGAAGAGCCTGGCTCAAGAGTTTAAAGTGCTATTTATAATAATGGGGAGGAGGCAGGGGAAGGCGGGGCAGGGGCACTAAGTGGAAACGTGAAAGGGAAGAAAGCGATGGGCAAGTGGTCCTCAAGGGAAGGCTCGCATGTGGAGCACTGGCCTTCTGGCACTAGTCGGGCCAGACAGGGACCCAGCCGTCAGGCACTGCAAAGAAATCTGCTCCACTTCCCTGCTTTGCCCCCTGAGAGTCCCCGCTGTGGGAAGTCCAGGCTTAGGAAGGAACCTGACCATATAGCCTGGCCCCCTCCATGTGCACACTGGCCAGGCCTGGGTGGGTGGCTGGATCAAGGCCCCAGGACTCTTCTCTGTTCCCTGGCTGGTCCTTCCTAGCTGGATCCTCTGGAGAAAGGTGCACCCATCCACCTCAAAACAGACTTGCAGACAATTAAGGAGACAGCTAAACAACTTTCTATATTTTCCCAAGAGAAACAAACACTTTTGTCTTGTCTTCTCATCGGCTATTTGGGATCCTGGCTAGATGTTAGACTCTTTGGGGAGCTTTTAACAAACTTTCCAGGGGTGGGCACTGGGAAGCAGGTTTTTAAACATTTAATCTCTCTACCACCATCCTCACCTCCCCTTTCAGAATCACCTTTTTAACCCATTTGAGTTATTCTTCATACCAGTACCACTTAACTGAGTTTATTTATACCAAGCTTATGTTCAATTGAAAAGCAACAGCATGCATTGTTGACATGCGTTTAGTGTGTGGTCTCCTGATTCCCAGGTCTTTTATGCCTAGCTAGTTCTTCACCATCCTGTATCTCTGCTATTCGTAGCTTTTTATTTTCACCAAAACTTCATCTGACTGATGGATTGCACAACTTGATTCAACAATCAAATGTCTGCCTTGCGAAAGGCAAAGGAGAAAAAAAAGACATAATTCCTACTCTCGAGGACCTTCCAAATAAATAGGTGGAGTAAGAAAGCACTAAAATACAAGAGAGAATACAGTACAGAGAGCCCTGGAAGACATGAGTGATGAGTGCCCACCATACACCAGGCACACTGGGATAAAATAGCATGATGCGTGTCTGTGAACGTAGGAAAACCTCAAACAATGCTGGCTAAAACAAGGCCAAAGTTTATTTCCATCTCATAATTGAGAAATCCAGAGGCAATCCATCCCAGCTAGCATGGTCCACCTGCCAGCTCCTCTTATCTTTTGCTCCTTTTCCAAGGTCACCTCTGGAGTTCCAGCCAATAGGAGGAGGTAAGCAGGGGATAGCCGGTCACTTTATGTTGCACACAGCACTCGTGCTGATATCCATGGCCAGACCTCAGTGGCTGCCATGGGGGATGCTGGGAAATGGGATCTTTAGCCCAGTTGGTCATATGTCCAGCCAGAGACTGGGGGTTCTAGCACTACAGCAGAAGAGATATTGGAGCCAGGCATGGTGGTGCACATCTGTAATCCAGTTCTTGGAAGGCTGAAACGGGAGGATTGCAGGTTTGCAGCCAACCTCAGCAACTTAGCAAGACTCTCAGCAATTTAGTGAGACGAGACCCTGTTTCAAGATACAAAAATAAAATAAAAAGGGCTGAGGGATAGCTTGGAGGCAGAATGCTCCCGGGTTCAATCCCCAGTGCCCCCCCACACATACACACGCATGCACACACACACAAAAGAAGCAATATTGGGGAACAGTAGCAGCCTTCACACCATGCTGAGGACAATACATGCTTTAGAACATTTATTTCTCCTAACAACCCAGAAGAAGGAGTTCTCCTGGCCTTTACAGACAATTCCTATCTTGTAACATGTTTGCAGTCCGAGTCAACTCAATGTCAATTGCAGTCTGAGAAGTGTATTCTGAGTTCTTTGTCTAGTCCACAGAGCAAGGCGAAGGTGGTGACAAGCCTGGCCTGGCTAGTCGACCAGCGTGGACACCTCTCCTAGGCTGGTGCTGGTCCTGTGGTCAGTCTTCTGTGGCTGTGGGCCCACCCCCCAGGGGAGAGTCAGGAGAGACCTGTGTTCAGCCTTTCCCAGGCCCTGCCACGGTGCGCGGCAAGGTTTTCTCTAGTCACTAGTAGGAGACAAGCAGTCAGCTGGCTTCATTAGTGGGGATGGCAGGATTCTCAGGGAAGGAAGAGAGCCACAAAGTAGCTCTTGTGACCTGGTCTTTTGGTCTTCTCTTCTTGAAAGAGATGTTGTTTCTTGTCCCTTTCCTTCCTTGGTGTCTGCTTTTCCTTTTTCACTGAAAGTTTCTCAGCTTCTGCCAGTGTGTTTACCCTCAGACCTCCAATGAAAAGATCTCATCAGGTGGCCGGCCATTCTGTATCCGGCGGGCACACCTGTTGGACAATGGTCCCATGCCAGGTGACCTCGCGACTGGGTCACATCATCCATTCCTGACTCAATCTCTGAGGTCAGGGTTCATGCGGGACAAGGATGGCAATGTCAGACTGAGGAAATGCTACCAAGTGAACTGTGGAAACAGCAGCTGATACACTTCAGAACAGCTCCTGGGAACTTGGCCTCACAAATGAGGTCCCAGACCCAACATCGCATCATGCAGTCAGACATCTATCCAACCACCCCTCCCTCTCGTGCGCGCGTGCGCACGCAAACACACACACACACACACACACACACACACACACACACACACACAAACTCATACGCGTCATACTTCCTTGTGGTTCTCGCTATCTCCATCCTTTAGTTCACAACGTAATCAAGTAGTGAGGCCTCTTTGTGAGACTAAAGACATTCTACAAGGCTTTGGGGACACCATGCACTGGTTTGGAATACAAGTCTGGGTCCCCAATTCCCAAACCTGACTAACTCAAAGACGCACCTGGCCAGCTTTTAAAAATTAAATCGCCAAGTCCTATGCCAGAGATTCTGACTCCACATTTCTGAGGTGGGGCTCAGGCTTCTGAATTTCCTTCCTTCCTTCTTTCCTCTTTCCTCCCCTTCCCTTTCCATTTATTCCTCAGATGATTCTGACGGCCAGCCAGGTGTGGGCTCCCTAGCTCCATATCCCATCTTCAATCTTCTGGAAGGTTCTTTGGGGACTTTCACCATTACTGAGAGTCTGGGTCCTGCAGCATCTTTCCTAGCTCTTTGCTGTGTGGCCTGCAGAGATTCTCTTATGGAGAAAGACTGACTGACCACCAACTTTCCTATCCACTGTAGTAGGCAGGAGTAGAGCCCCCCATCTCCCGATCTAGATGCCCACTAGAGCAGTTTCAACAACAGGAATTAGATTATTCCTTGGGAAATTAGAGAAAATTAATGGACACTTCCCAGTGGATTCAAAACCTGTATAGGTGTAATGTTCAGGGGTCATCACTAACCTAGGCTTACTATCTTAAGCTTAGAAATTCTGGGGCTTCTCTGAATTTTGGAATGGCTTTTGATCAGACCTACAAAAGGACAAAAATTAGCCATGTTTACCATGAATACATCAAGTAGCAGTATAGTATGTGAAAAAGTTTATATACACATCCAAGTTTTAGTCCAGGCTTGGCTACTATAGAAAGGAACCTATACCTTGAACTTCCCTGGATTGAACCTAAAGCACCTGGTACTGTATAAATGGTAGTTATTATATTTAAAATATAACTATATTTGATGATAAAATAATCTAAAGAGAAGAAATTCGATAAACCTATAGGTGTGCTAGACCCAGCTCGTAGGGGCTTGTGTTGCTGCTTATCTTTTCCCAACTCCAAGTTTGGTGACATCATGTTGGCTTGCAATTGGCCATGGCAGCAGTATTTACACACAGAAATTGGCAAATGTACAGATCAAGGCATTTACCAGCATATCGCTGTAAAAAATAATCTCAGCAAAGAGCCAGAGCCACAAAATATGCAGCTAATATGGCCTTTTATCTCCATGCTTTGTGTCTGCCTAACCACACCAGAAATCTGCCCTGATGAATTTTTTACTGTGGGTCACAAAGCATTTCGTAAATATTGTATACCATTAATACTCACAACACACTGGGGGAGCTAGGGAGGTTAAGTGCCTTGCCCGAGGCAGGACAGGAAATCAATGATGGAAAGCAGAGAAGTCTGTGTTAGTGACCACCTCTACAATGCTTCCTACGCCTGGCACTGACGACATAGGTCAGTCGCTGACAGTACTTCCACTTCATGACCCAGATAGCCAAAGTCTCTTTCTACAGAGGTTAGTCCAAATGCTCTGTCCTTAAGTACAGATTTGCTCTCCAGAATGGTCCACCCTCTGCACTTGGAGGTTTTCTCCAGGATTGCTGATGGTCCTTCATTAATCATCTTCCTCCACATTCCTTCTTCCTTGAATCTAAAGATAGTGTTTGGAAAAAACGGTTGGCCAGAGTTAGGGTTCTGTTCTGACTCTATCGAATGCAAGCGGCATCATAACCAGTCAACATGTTTGTTTGTTTTTCTTTTTGATACTGGGAATTGAACCCAGGAGCATTCTACCTCCCAGCCCTGTTTATTTATTAATTTGTTTGTTTGTTTGTTTATTCATTTATTATTATTATTATTATTATTTGTGGTACTGGGGATTGGACCCAGGGGCATTCTACCTCCGAGCTCCACCCCTAGCCCTATTTTTTTTTTATTCTTTATTTTGAAACCCATCTCACAAGGTCGCCGAGGGCCTCACGAAGTAGCTGAGGCTGGCCGCAAACCCGGATCCTCTGGTCTCAGCCTCCCAAGCACTGGGATTACAAGCGTGCGTCACCACGCCCGGCCACGGTGCCATAATTTGAGTGTGCCTTATAAGAGGCACACATGGCAAGGGACTGATGGCTCTGGTCAACAGCCAGTGAGAACCTGAGGCCCTCCAACAGCCACAGTGAGTTGGGAAGTGGGTCCTGCAGAGGAGCCTTGAAGTAACTGCAGCCACCAACACTCCCAACTGCGGTCTTGTGAGAGACTCCCAGCTGGAGAGCCACGCTAAGCACACCGGATTCCTGACATATAGAAACTGGGAGACACTGTTTGTTGCTTAAAGCTGCTATGTTTGGGGGTACTTATTATACAATGATAGATAAATAATAAAACTCTCATTCAACAAGAGAAATGTTGGTCAAATAGTTTCAATGACTGAATCTGCCATATAAATCATCTCCACAGAATGGGGCCCACACACTTAACATGATTACAGCATGGCCTTCCTCTTCCACAATCTAGACATCTCTAACTTTCGTAACATTTGAAAGTTTTAGAAATAAGAATGTGCCCAGGTGGGTGCAGTGGTGCAGGCCAGTCTGGGCAGCTTAGCAAGACGCTGTGTCCAAATAAAAAATGAAAAGGACTGGGGATGTAGCTCAGTGGTAGAGCACTCCTGGATTCCAGTCCCAGAAGAAAAAGAAAAAAAGAAGGAGAAAAGAAAAGAGGAAGTCAGTTCCCATTCCTGGAATGATCCAACACCCCAAACAAAAATGGAAACACAAGTCAATGGCAACCTGGCAACTGGATATCCCAAGTTCTCAATGTTATAACGTCAAAATTGTCTGGTGAAAGAGAGTCCCGAAAGGGAAGCAACTGCGAAAAGCTGCCCTTTCTGGTCTTGGATGAGTAATTCCTGCAGCTGGAGTTTCATTATAACCACAGGATTGTGGCACCACGAAGGTGGCCATTTTCAAATCTGGCCTGACATCAGAATATAATTCAACTAGATAAACCTGGGACTTAGCCAAAATAAGGAGCATTTGAAAAAGTGGAGCTAATGAATAGCATCACTTTCCTGTGATGGACCATATGACTATGATGTGAAGAAATAAAGGCCTTTGTTATTTTAAAAGGCAGGAACAATTGGAAGTTTTGCATCAGACAGTTACAAAATTTTCCACCCTTAGCTTATTTCCAAAGAAGATACCAGTAAGTGGTTTTTGGAGTTGGGTGTGGAAGGTGTTGCCTGGAAAGAAAATTAAATTGATCCTAGACAGAATGTAAACTAATGTTACTACACTCATCATAGAGCCTAAAACAGACGAGTCCCTTACATTATGAACTTACTTTTTCTGATCTACTCCCTTTTATTAATTAGCTCCTTAAAACCATAGCATTCTGTATCAGGCAAGGCATGGAAAGCTACAACACCCATCACAAAATAGCAAATTCTTAATTTTTGGAATAATTTTGGATTGAACTTTTTGTTTTCTCTCTTTCTCTCTCCTTCCTTCCTTCCTTCCTTCCTTCCTTCCTTCCTTCCTTCCTTCCTTTTTCTGTGGTGATGGGGTTCTAACCCAGGGCCTCCAGCATACTAGGTAAGTGCTCTACCACTGAGCTACATTCCCAGCCCTGGACTGAGGTTTTGTTTGTTTGTTTGTTTGTTTGTTTGTTTGTTTTTAATCATCTTTAAAAACAAAACAATCACCCAAAAATCTGCCTTTGTTTCTCTGCTTTCTTGGACTTGTCTGCCTGGGACAGAGCAAAGAGGACTCACATCTTTGACATTTCCATCTGGGATGGGTTTTCTGCATTTTATGCATAAATCATTTTTAAAATATTTCACTCGTCCCTTGTATGTTTTATTAAGGGCTCCCCCCCTTTCTTTCTAAATTATTATCCCTATCACCTAACATCAGAGCTGTCTGGGGCTATAATGTAAGGAGTAGAAGCTCATCAACACTAAACTGGTTTTAGTTGCATTTGAGAGAGTATTTTATCCTGTCGGTTTTCATTTTATTTGATGACAGTGCTTGGTATTTCTCCCTCAATAAGCAAAGATGACTTAGATCAGTGGCCTGATGAATAAGCATGAAAATTTGATTTAGAAAAGGAGGATATCCTGAACCTCATGGAGAGAAAAAAGGAATCTAACTCCCACCACACACACTTTAAATGACAAAGCAAAGCAGCAGCATTGCCTTTAAACATCTTTCAAGGAAATATCAGCATTCCGCAACGGTAGGTAATAGAAATAATAATTTAGGAAGAAAAGGGGGAGAGCTTGAAAAATACAAGGGACAAATGAAATATTTTAAAAGAAAATATTGTATCATTAATTCTTGTTACTTTAAAGCAAAAGGAAATGAAAAAAGAAAAAAATCTGATGTGAAGGGGAAACTGAGCTTAGGACCAAAAAGATGACTCCTCTGGAGGGCCCGGATGGAGGATGTGTGCAGTCTGACACCTACCTTGGTCCAAAGGAAGCAGCCTTTTAGACCATTAACAGGAGTGGGAAACAACAAAGAACTGTGAAGCGGCAGGAAAGATTCCCAGCAAACCCCAGCAATAGAAAGTAAATAAAGAAAACAGAAGAAGCCCAAGTCTCCCAGGGAAGTGAATCCAATTAATTGTTTTAGATCTCAGAATCGGCTTTTTCATAGCTAAAGAAGCAAACCGGAGGCAGTAACTTCTGCCAACATTCAACCTGATCAGAAATCCCTCAGAGTCCCAATTCCCCGAACTTAGGCTGAACGGTTTTTAAAGCCTAAGGGGTGTGTGTGTGTGTGTGTGTGTGTGTGAGAGAGAGAGAGAGTGAGAATATTTTTATTTTTTTTTCTTTTCTTTTCAACATGCTACTTTTCTGCACGGGAATACACGCTATTACTGGCTGCAGAGAAGGGAGAGGCCCCCCGGCAACTTCCGACCGGTCCGGAGTAATCAGAGCGCGCGCCAGAGCGCCCAGTGCCTGGTGTAGGGAGAAGATTCTATTGTGAACAAAAGAACGCTTGCCAATCAGAAAACGCTACCCGAGAACAAGAATAACCCCTCTTTGTGTCTTGAAAACCCTTCAATTAGCAAATGCCCTGTTTCCAAATACGCATTAAAACTTTTCTAAGTAGATTACAAATGGAGAATCAAATGGTTGCTTCTGCAACGAAGACCGGATCCCGAAAGGCCGTACGCCGCAGAACTAAGGAAAACGGCAACCGCAGACGCCCTGCAAATCGTTCAGTGTTCCTGGGCTTTCGGTCTCAGGTTACTTTTGTAACCGTTCCCCCAGCGCTGCCTTAGCTTTCTTACAACCTCTCTGAACCACACCAGCTCCCCCAGTTCTGGGCCGTGCGCGCGGGCCAGAGCGCAGGGGTCCCGGGTCCCCGCGCCCCACCCCCGCTCCGGCCCACTCCTCGAGGGTCGGCACTTCCTCCCGCCCGAAGTTGGGCCCCCTCGGCCGACTCCGATTTCTCTTCGCAGGCGGCCCCTCCTCCGCCTTACAATTGGGGAAGGGAGCGAGAGAGGATGGTGGCCTCACGTGGTCTGTCGGGGCCCGGGGGAGAGCAGCGATCGGCCAGGCGCGCCCCCCTCTCGCCCCGTACCGAAGCCCACATTTAGGATCCAGCTAACCCAAAGCCCCCAGCCCAAGCCAGCCTGTCCAGCCCAGGCAGGCCCGACACGGCGCTGGTGTCTCTGCGCCCGGCGCCGCGCTATTCTCAGCAGTCCTTGCAAACGCTTCTGGCGAGAGCGCCCTTCTGCTCAGGAATGTGTATGTTAGGGTACCCGGAAGAGGAACAAATCTTTCAAGCAAATTCCCTTTCTGATGCGTTTTCTCCCCTGAACGAAGTCAGGGTAAAAGTTTTCCCTAACTTTTCCCTCCCAGCGCCCTGCCCCTCCCCTCAGGAATCCGCCCAAAGCGCTGCCGACCCGCCTCCCCCGTTCCCTCGCCCGCCTCTTCCGACTTCCACCCAACCGGGAGGCGGCTCCAGAGAAAACAAAGGCCGCCATTGGCCGGCCGGGGCTCGGGGGCCCGCCCCCGAGTGGTTTGTGAATGGGGGGAGGGGAGGGGGCGGGGCGGCCGAAACCCTGTGAGCCCGACGCTTCTTCTGGCCACCGGCGCGACTCCCAGGCGTTATTCCGCGCTCCCTCCCGGCGGGCGGCGAGGCCAGGACTGCGCGGGGCGGAGGGGCCGGGGCCGGGGCCAGGCCGCGGGCGCACGGACTTCGCAGCCTCAGACGCAGGGTGCCTGGATTTCCAAAAAGAACTCGCCGAGCTCTGGGCTCCAAGACGCCGATCGGACTCGGAGCGAGAACCAGTCGTTCGACTGAAACTTGGGGCCGAGCTCTCGGGACTGGAGAAGGCGCGGGGTGTGGAGGAGGCGGCGAAGGAGGAGGCGGCGGCCAGCGGAGCCTCGAGGCGAGGAGGCGGAGCAGCACCGCCGCGGCGGCAGCCTGGGCGCGCAGGCGGCGGCGCCGGCTTCTCTCCGGTTGGGGCCGGACTCGGTGCGGGGGGCGTGCGCCTTGCCGTGCGCCGGGATCCAGAGACTTGGGCAAACTTTGAAGGGTAACCGGAGACGCTTGTTGCTCCTCGCCGCAGAGAAAGCCGCACCGTTACGTCTCGGCGGGAGGGCGAGGCGGCCCCCTCGGCCCCGGCGGAGGAGTTTGGGGCCCCAGCGGTTGCGGCGCCCCCGCGGCTGGCGGCCTCGCCCCCGCGGCGCAGGCACCCAGCGGCTGCGTCCTCCGCTCCGCGCCGCCCACGGCCCGGCCCCGGCGCCGGGAGGACTCTCATGCGCCCGGCGCGGCGGCGCCTCCCCGCATCCCAGCCTCTCCCAGTTGCCTCGGCTCGCACCTCCGGCTGAGAACGCCGCTGCACCCGCGGCCGGCGATGCGGGGCCCCGGCGCGGCGGCGTCGCGCTCGCCCCTGGGCCTGTGCGCCCTGGTGCTGGCGCTGCTGGGCGCGCTGCCCGCGGGCACCGGGGCGCAGCCGTACCACGGAGAGAAGGGCATCTCGGTGCCGGACCACGGCTTCTGCCAGCCTATCTCCATCCCGCTGTGCACGGACATCGCCTACAACCAAACCATCCTGCCCAACCTGCTGGGCCACACGAACCAAGAGGACGCGGGCCTCGAGGTGCACCAGTTCTACCCGCTGGTGAAGGTGCAGTGCTCCCCCGAGCTGCGTTTCTTCTTGTGCTCCATGTACGCGCCGGTGTGCACCGTGCTGGATCAGGCCATCCCTCCGTGCCGCTCTCTGTGTGAGCGCGCCCGCCAGGGCTGCGAGGCGCTCATGAATAAGTTCGGCTTCCAGTGGCCGGAGCGGCTGCGCTGCGAGAACTTCCCGGTGCACGGCGCGGGCGAGATCTGCGTGGGCCAGAACACGTCCGACGGCTCCGGAGGCCCGGGCGGCGGTCCCACCGCCTACCCCACCGCGCCCTACCAGCCGGACCTGCCCTTCACCGCGCTGCCCCCGGGGGCCGCAGACGGCAGAAGCCGCTCCGCCTTCCCCTTCTCGTGTCCCCGCCAGCTCAAGGTGCCCCCCTACCTGGGCTACCGCTTCCTAGGTGAGCGTGACTGCGGCGCACCGTGCGAGCCGGGCCGTGCCAACGGCCTCATGTACTTTAAAGAGGAGGAGAGGCGCTTCGCCCGCCTCTGGGTGGGCGTGTGGTCGGTGCTGTGCTGCGCCTCGACGCTCTTCACCGTGCTCACCTACCTAGTGGACATGCGGCGCTTCAGCTACCCCGAGCGGCCCATCATCTTCCTGTCGGGCTGCTACTTCATGGTGGCCGTGGCGCACGTGGCGGGCTTCCTGCTGGAGGACCGCGCCGTGTGCGTGGACCGCTTCTCGGAGGACGGCTACCGCACGGTGGCGCAGGGCACCAAGAAGGAGGGCTGCACCATCCTCTTCATGGTGCTCTACTTCTTCGGCATGGCCAGCTCCATCTGGTGGGTCATCCTGTCGCTCACCTGGTTCCTGGCGGCCGGCATGAAGTGGGGCCACGAGGCCATCGAGGCCAACTCGCAGTACTTCCACCTGGCCGCCTGGGCCGTGCCCGCCGTCAAGACCATCACCATCCTGGCCATGGGCCAGGTGGACGGCGACCTGCTCAGCGGCGTGTGCTACGTGGGCCTGTCGAGCGTGGATGCCCTCCGGGGCTTCGTGCTGGCGCCCCTGTTCGTCTACCTCTTCATAGGCACATCCTTCCTGCTGGCGGGCTTCGTGTCCCTCTTCCGCATCCGCACCATCATGAAGCACGACGGCACCAAGACCGAGAAGCTGGAGAAGCTCATGGTGCGCATCGGCGTCTTCAGCGTGCTCTACACCGTGCCTGCCACCATCGTGCTGGCCTGCTACTTCTACGAGCAGGCCTTCCGCGAGCACTGGGAGCGCACCTGGCTCCTGCAGACCTGCAAGAGCTACGCCGTGCCCTGCCCGCCCGGCCACTTCCCGCCCATGAGCCCCGACTTCACCGTCTTCATGATCAAGTACCTGATGACCATGATCGTGGGCATCACCACCGGCTTCTGGATCTGGTCAGGCAAGACCCTGCAGTCGTGGCGCCGCTTCTACCACAGACTCAGCCACAGCAGCAAGGGGGAGACTGCGGTATGAGCCCCGGCCCTGCCCCCGCCCTGGCCGCCGGACCCCCTTGCGGGGGGGGGGGAGAGGCGCGGTAGGGAAAGAACTGCTGGGCGGTGTGGAGGGGTTGCTTCCGCGACCTCCCCACCCCTCTGAGAAGTGACCTGGAAGTGGAAAGAGATTTGGGGCGAGGGTGTTTTGGAGAGAAGGCCTGGGTGGAAAGGCAGTTTGGATGAAAAGACTCTAGCAAAGACTTGTCGGATGATGATGATGGTGGTGGTGGTGATGGTAATGATGATACTCATGTTAATGTGAAAGGTATGGGCCGGCTTGGGCCTGTGAAGAAGATGGAGACCCGCAGAGACTGCTGTGAGTTCTTCCCGGCTCTGGGGCTGAGCTGGGGCAGTGAGCGAGCCCCCTGTGCAGGGCCAGAGGGCTGGCCTCACTCCTGTGAGGCCGGGGAGAAAGGTACAGCTCTGTTTGCAGCGGCGGCTTTGTTGGGAAGAGGGAGGACCCCTGCGGTGTCCTTGTCAAGCGGTGGTCAAACCATAATCTCTTTTCACTGGGGCCAAACTGGAGCCCAGATGGGTTAATTTCCAGGGTCAGACATTACAGTCTCTCCTCCCCTACCCCCTCCCGCCTGTTTTTCCTCCCCTACTTCTTTCAAGTCTTGTAAAATAAGCATTTGGAAGTCCTGGGAGGCCTGCCTGCTAGGATCTTAATGTGAGGACGAAAAAGAAATGAGGATAGCATTTCAAGATGAGGCTAAAGAAAGACGAGTGGCGGGTATTTCTGCTACTTTTTCATTTTCTGGGGAAGGCAGGAGGCAGTAAGAAGGGTGTTTTCTTTAGTTTAATACCCTGAAAAGAAGTGATGACTTGTTGCTTTTCAAAACAGAAGTGCATTTTCCTCCTTGTCTTTGTTGTAAGAGACAAAAGAGGAAACAAAAGTGTCTCCCTGTGGAAGGGCGTAACTGAGAGGACAGCAACTTTTATAGGCAAAGCAGAGCAAATCTTAGGTTTCCTTTGGTTGTTAATTTGGATGAGATAAACATTCCTTTTTAAGGAAAAGTGAAGGGCCCTGTGCTTCCATTTCCCATTCAGCAGAGGTTCTGACTTGGATAAAGGAAATGCAAGGGGTGTTGTTGTTTTATGCACATTTAATTCAGAACACATGACCCAACAGGCTAGCCTGAGCGCGTTAAAATGTTTAGGGAAATCTCTCCCTTCATTTTTTTTTCTTGCCATAAGCCTACATTTAGGGGTTTTTTTCCCCTAGTTTTTCCTCCCAATTTGGATCCTTCAAGATAAAAGAAAAGCCTTCAGCATCACAACAAAGGAAAGTTAAAATTTAAAAAGGAAAAGAACCATTTTGTTAATTTTTTTTTCAAAAAGGAAAAGAACCATTTTGTTAATTTTTTTTCTTGGTCCGTAAATCTGTTTACAAAGCATCAGTGTATGCTGACCCTGTCTGGTTGGGTGGGGAGGGAGGTGATCTGGAGAAATGGTAGCAAAGGAAGAGGAAAGTTTGAACTATGGGCCCCATTTTTAAAGAAAGTCATTAAGAGAAGGTAAACTTCAAAGTGAATCTGGAGTTCTTTGAAATATGCTGGAAGACTTAAATTTATTAATCTTAAATCATGTACTTTTTTCTGTAATAGAACTCTGATCCTTTTGCATAATGGTGTAAGCTGAGCAGAGGATCATGGGAGCTAAACTTTACTCCACCTTTAACACTGCCCTCCAATCTTGCAACACTATCCATTTCTCAGAACAGTTTTTAAATACCAATCAGAGGGTGCTGTCAGGAGTACAAGTTACTTTATATATGTAATGTTCAACTGAGTGGAGCTGCTTTTACATTAAAGTTAAAATTGATCTTGTTTCTTAAACCTTCAAAACTGTCTCACCTTTAAACTGCCACTACACAGGTTTTGGCATCTTTTGTGTTGTATCTTGTGCATGTGAAATTTGTAAAATAGAGACAAGTGCAGTATGTATATTTTGTAAATCTCCCATTTTTGTAAGAAAATATATATTGTATTTATACATTTTTACTTTGGATTTTTGTTTTGTTTTGCCTTTAAAGGTCTACAATGAAGCCCCACTTTATCACATGTACAGATCACAAATAAATTTTTTAAAAAATACAAAGTGAATGTTTGTTTACTGTTATTGTAATAGTAAACCAAAGAACAAAACTTTATACTGTGGGGAAAAAAAGATATGGAGGGGTACCACCGAGCCTGTCCCCCATAGAGGAGGGTGGTATATATTACCAAGGTCTTCAATTCCTCAGCCTTTTCAAATACATGGTGTGATCCATGCCTTGACCGTCCTTTAATTTTTTTTCTGTTGTCACTGCTTCCTGCCTCCCTCCAGGCCATCCCGCCACACACACTCCTAAGCCTTTTCACCTCCAGCTTTTGCTGACCTACTGAAGGTACAGATTGCTCACCTCCTTTAGGAAAGTGCTGGCTGGTCTGTGTGTTCACTACCCTTACGAGATGAAGTCCAAATTTGAAAGAGGACTAGAAGATATTTTTGGTATTTTCTGCTTTTTTTTTTCCTTGGGAGGAATTCAGTGAGAGGTGTGTGTGTGTGCATGTGTGTGTGTGTGTGTGTGTGTGTGTGTGTGTTGGTATTTTTGTATTCTAATGCACTTATCTAAATTGTTAATGCCTAAATGCTTTAGGTCCAAGTGGTAGGGAAAGTGCACAGATGCTTCCAGATAAGAGCAGACTCCCTCTACCTTCTAGGTAAACCAAAGCAGAGCACCAGCGGCTCCCTGAGGTGCCGTGACTCAGCAGCTCAGGCAGGAATAGACTCCGCCTGACCCTGGGGTGGCCTCAGAAGCCACAAGGCTATTCTTTCCTCTTGCAGAAGAGGCTAACTTTGGAATCAGATGAGACTGAGAAGCCCTCACTCTCCGGGCACTTTGATATTAAACAGTCCCTCAGGGAAATGGCAAAGACATTTTCATTTTCCCAATTCTGAGCCTTACTAGGTTTGGTTTTCTTTTTCTTTTTTTCCACTAGCCTCTTTAATTCAGGTGCCAATTTCCTGGCTTTTTCAAATATAGCCAATTTCTTCTGCAGCCGCGGAGACCCCAGCAGGTACTGGGTGCCGCTGTTTGCCCTATGCCACTTCAGCTGGAAGTTTCTTTAGTTCTAAAGCATAACAGAAACAGTTCTGTTTTTGTTTTAATTAACAGGCTCACACACATGCCTGGTGTTTTCCAAATGCAAGGAATGAAAACCAGTGACATTCTCTCCAGGAGGAGGTAGCCCCGTGTCTAAAGTAGCTTTTCTTTATGAGCCTCCTAGGTTTTGAACATCACAATGGG
Organism: Glis glis; assembly: GCA_004027185.1. Lineage (NCBI taxonomy): Eukaryota > Metazoa > Chordata > Mammalia > Rodentia > Gliridae > Glis > Glis glis. Next base: position 55,333 of record PVJS01005189.1, read on the forward strand.
TGTGAGGTCATCCCAACTTGTGAAGATTTTGGCATCAAGAAAGAAGAAAAATAGCAACTTGGAGTCTCTTAAGGTTTATCCAGTTTTTGCTCATAAAATGACACCCTGTAGGTTAAAGCATGCTTCTCTTAACACCATGCTAATACCGCCTGTTAAGAATGTTTGCTTTTGAGCGGGCGTGGTGGCACACGCCTGTAATCCCAGTACTTGGGAGGCTGAGACCAGAGGATCACAGGTTCGCGGCCAGCCATAGCAACTTAGTGAGGCCCTCTGCAACTTAGTGAGACCCTGTTTCAAAATACAATAACAAAATAGGGTTGGGGGTGTAGCTAAGAGGTAAATGCCACTGGGTTCCCTTCCCAGTACCACACACACACACACACACACACACACACACACACACACACACACACAAAGAATGTTTGCTTTTGAAGAAGGAAGGCTCCCAGTGGTTTTTTGTTTTGTTCTTTTCGCCCCTTGCAAATTAACTGCTGAAGGCACTTAGAGCTTTCTAGGGGAGCTGTGTGGCTGCTCCTAAGAATGGGTCCCCTTCTTCTCACGTGCACCGCCTTGTCTTTGGGCACCCTCAAAGATCTAAGAGTGGTGGTCTTTACTTAAGGAACAAAGACTGCATGCGAATAAATTGCTACCTGCTTTTTGGTAAGCTCACTTGAATTCTTTTCACATTATGATTCCTCCTCACGCAGCAACTCTTCTCTAAGATTTTTAGCAGCTCGGGGGTTTTTTCTTAAGGAGGTGCATTTTAGCAGAAAATATGTGAAGGAAAGTGTTTGTGAAAGGGCATGTGTAGAGTTTAAGAAAAACATTGGCAAGAGCTTGGTGTTAATCCCCAGATAAGGAGCAGAAACACTTGTGAAAATTTTCTGCAATTTATAAAACAAAACTAGTCTACACAACAACCTCAAGCCACACCTAATCTTTTTAAGTAGGTATGTGAGAAATGTTGGCAAGAAAAAAAATTTGTCCTTTTAGTATCTTACCATTAATTCTTTTTTTTAAATGTACTTGAATAAAATAGTGGTATTAGAAATTCTCTGGGTAGACTATAGTAGTGTAACAGCTGTAAGTTGGAACCCTATAATTACACTGGGAAAATCTCTTCTAACTCTCCCATCTTTAATTTCACTGAAAAAGCAGGTGGCTATTTATAGATGGTATATTTTTATATATGCATATGTGAACAGTCAATAACAGTCTACAGGGCTCCAGGAAATCCTAGAAGGGACCAAAAATGCTCCAATATGAACTTAAATAAACAATTCATAGGTATGTTCTATTTTTCTCTTATTTCCCCCTCAGTGCATGAACCTGGTTTCATAAAATTTGGTTCTTAAAGTCTGATTTCTTAGTATGTGACTTTTCTTACATCTAAATCTGTATTCTTCACATTTTATACAAAAGTAAGCTAGTTAAAAGACTACCATCAAAATGTTAACTCTTGGTAAATTCACACTGTGCCTCTTATTCCTTTTGGTTGTTTACGGGGGGAAAAAGGTACTGTCTTTCAGAATTTCCTCAATTAGTAGCACGGTGGTGGAAAAAAAGCAAGTTTGACAATAGTAATTTAATATAAGTGTCCAGTTCAACAAGCACTGATCAAGCCATCACTAGGCAGAAGGTACCAGAAGGATAACAGATGAAAGAAAAAGTACACCTGAAGTAGCTCTAGACCTAATTCAGAGCCAGGAGGGCATTTCCCCAAAGAATAACCAAATAATTATCTAGGCCCAGTGGTGTCTGCCTGTAATCCCAGTACTTAGGAGGCTGAGACATGAGGATCTCAAGTTTGAGGCCAGCCTCAGCAATTTAGCAAGGCCCTCCGCAACTTAGTGAGACCCTGTTTCAAAAAAAAAAAAAGAATCCAGGCAGAATGCCCTGGATTCAATCCCCAGTCCTTCCCCCTTTCCTGCCCCCCAAAAGCAAATAATCTTAATGCCAGACAGAACCTGGCACAGGGCAGGACAGGCATGAATGCTATTTGGAATAATATTACCTGGCATTTGGTGGCATTTACTATGTTAAAAAGCTCATTTCACATTCATTATTTGACTTTATCCTCACAAATATTCCAACCCTGAAATAGAAAATAATTCCTATTTGAAAGAAGAAGAAGCTGAAAGACCCAGTGAGGGGTAGTGACGCAGGTAGAAAGAACGATCTCCTGTCCTCGTGCTGAACTCCTGTGTTCTGCCCTTCCCGTACCCACCACCTGGCCTCTACAGGGTGCGGTGCAGGTTCAGTGGGGGGTTGACCCTCTGATCACAGATGTCCAGCACAAATGCATTCCCAGCCTGGAATCCCAGTACTTAGGAGGCTGAGACAGGAGGATGGCAGATTCGCGGCCTCAGCAATTTAGCAAGGCCCTCAGCAACTTAGCGAGACCCTGTTTCCAAATAAAAAATAAAATAGGGCTGGGGGTGTAGCTCAGAGGTAGAATGCCCCTGGGTTCAACCCTGGCTGGTTGTTTGTTCCCTGAGGTGGGTCACTGTGTCCCACCCTTCAGCCAACCAAGCCAGTGTGGACTCTGGAGGAAAAAGAATTTAAATATAGGGCAGTCCCCAAAGTAAAATCTTTACTGTGTTCCTCTCTACTGAAGCCAAGACACAAGTTTGAGAGCCGTCTAGTGTCTGAACTCACTGGTCTACCACTCCTCGCTTCTCTCCATCAGCAACTGCATCCCACCACCCAATAGTTCGCCTTCCTCAAAGCCCCAGGGGTTTTATTCCCTGGGATTTTATTGGTTCCTCTCCAAGTGTGTGACTTTGTTACAGGCAGGTTTAGCCACAGTCTCATTGATCTTAGAATTTCTGTTGCTGGATATTTCGATACCAAATCTACATTTAATTTAATTTTTATTTTATTTTATTTTATTTTGGTGTGGTACTGGGGATGGAACCCTGGGGCCTTCTACCTCTGGGCTATACCTCCAGCCCTAGTTCATTTTTTATTTGGAAACAAGGTCTCACTAAGTTGCTGAGAGCTTCACTAAGTTGCTGAGGCTGTCCTTGAACCTGCGATTCTCGTGTCCCAGCCTCCTGTCCTGGGATTACAGGTGTACGCCACCATGCCCAGCTTAATTTAATTTATTGTTGTTGTTGTTATTGTTGTCATTGGTGCTGGAAATTGAACCCAGGGGCAGTCTACCTCCAAACTACACTCCCAACTCTTATATATTTTTTATTTTGAAACAGCGTCTAAGTTGCTGAGGGTCTCACTAAGTGGCTGAGGCTGGCCTCAAACCTACAGTCCTCCTGTCTCAGCCTTCCAAGTACTGGGATTATGGGCATGTGCCACTATACCCAGCTCCAAATCTACTATTTATTTATTTATTTATTTATTTATTTATGTATTTATTTATTGGAACTGGGGATTGAACCCAGGGTCATTCTACCCCCAAGCTATACCTCCAGCTCTATTTTTTATTCTTTATTTTTGAAACAGGGTCTCACTAAGTTGCAGAGGGCCTCACTAAGAAGCTGAGGCTGGCCACAAACCTGCGATCCTCCTGTCTCAGCCTCCCAAGTACTGGGATTACAAGTGTGCACCACCACGCCCGGCTCAAATCTACATTTTACATGGTTGAAATGACAGGACAGAAATTTGGGGTTCTGATCAGTTACCCAGGCAAGAACTGAAATGCTTCTCAGGTCCCAAAAGCCTCTTTCAAAAGACTTTCAACTAACAAAGTAAGATTGAAGCTATTGTGGGGGGTTTTGGTGTACTGAAGCTGGCTGCCTGCATCTCTTTGTAAGGATCCGTTAGGAGTCCAAGTTTGTGCCTTGCTAGTCGGCTTCCCTCAATGCTTCTCACTGGTACCTGCTCGACCCTGGTATCAGATTCAGTTCAGAGTTCAAGAAGTGGGCATATTGGAGCCGGGCATGGTGGCGCACACTTGTAATCCCAGTACTTTGGGAGGCGGAGACTGGAGGATCCGGGTTCACGGCCAACCTCAGCTCTTTCTCTCTCTCACTCTCTCTACTTAGTGAGGCCCTCCGCAACTTCGTGAGACCCGGTTTCAAAATAAAGTATAAAAAAATAGGGCCGGGGGTGTAGCGCGGAGGTAGAACGCCCCTGGGTTCAATCCCCGGTACCACCAAAAAAAAAAAAAAAAAAAGAAGTGGGCATATTGGAAGCAAGAAAGGGCATTTAGGTGGCAGGGACAAAGGGAAGAGGTGTGAGGAGATAAAGTTCCATACAGTTCATGAATAAAGACAAGCTATTAGCTGAGCATGGTGGCCCCTGCCTGTAATCCCAGGACTTGGGTGGCTGAGACAGGAGGATTGCAGGTTTCAGGCCAGCCTCAGTAACTTAATGAGACCCTGTTTCAAAATAAAAAGGGCTGGGGTAGGTTGGAGGTAGAAGCCCCCTGGGTTCAATCTCCAGTACCAAAAACAAAAAACAAGCTGTTCAAATGATCTAACCTAATACTGCTTGCTCTTAGAAAATTTGACCTCCAAACTTCAGCCTGGACTCAGGATTCTAGAGTACATTTAATCAACAGGAAAAGTACTTTGGGGAGAGTGTGGTGGTGGTAGGAAATACAGCACCAATAATGAAAGCATGTGCTGCATAACCTAGCAGCAATTATATTTTTTTATTTCTAAAGGCAAACAAATGGCGTATCACGTTTAGTTCCAGTTTCCAGGCCTGGAGGAGCTGGAGGAGGATGGGTGGCAGCTGGTCCCTGAATTACTTTTTGTAGCAGATGTAGAGTACAAGACCTTGAGCTAAAATCACCAAGTCTCTTCAACTCCAACAGATGGTTTCTGGAGGACCTACCATGTGTCCTGTGCTGTGCTGGCCCTGCATGTGGCACAGGGGCTGCTGGGACCTCTTACCCTGAGTCTCAGCGGGAGCTGCAACCTGCAAACAGCGCCCCCTCCTGGCCCCAGGAGGTGGGAGGAAGGAGTGGCTGCAAAACTGCTCAGTGTGCACAGTAGCTAAAAAGCATCTTTCTCCCCAGGGTCCTAAAGTACTAACGAATGGATAGAGGCATCTTGATCACGTTCCAAAGATGGGGAAAGCAGGGCTGAGAGGCAGCATCGCAAGTAATGCCAGGCCAAGCCACCAGGAAGATCCACCCTTGTCTCCCAAAGACTGAATCTGGTCATCTTCCCCAGGGTAATAGGAGGTGAAGACGTGGCATGCCTGGAAGCAGAGACCTAAAGGGACTGGGAGTGGCAGGGGGCTTGGACCAGCTTTGTGACAAGGAGCAGGATGGTAGAAACATGTCACCACAGGCCATAGAGACAGGCTCTTTGTACTTTGTTGACAATAATGATCATTATCTTTCTGATTGCTAATATTTATCGAGCACGGGCTATAAGGGAAGCCCTGGGTACAACATGGCATAGTGGGTAAGACAACCCACCCAAAGCACTAGCCACAGCATTTGGCATCTAACAAGTGACAAGTGACCAATAAATATCAACATCATTATTAGTAGTATATACAATTATCCCATTTATTCTTCACAACAACCCTAGGAAATAGGTATAATTGTTCCCTATTTGACTCCTGCGGAAACTCGGCCCTGCTAGCTAGACAGCGGTGACACTGGACGCAGTCTGTGCCCCTCGTCACCATGCCACAGATATTCCTGGAGGTCTTAACGTCCTTCCATTCTCTATTCTTTTTCATTTAATCCAGAACCATTCAAAAGGGAGGAAAATAATTCACATCAGGACAGAACAGAATTGAGGAGGGGATTTGGGATGCTAACTCCCAAGAAATATTATTTGTTTCCTAGGGAGATGCAGAAGGCCAGTAAATGCTGTTTCAATTTGGAAGGGCCGGAGGCGCCCCATTCTTGCCAGTTTGAGTCTTACATTGGGGTTCGAGGGTCTGGCGGTGAGACTAAGTTTGGGGAGGTGCTTTGCAGCCTCCCCTGCCACCTTGGGACTTGGTTTAAGAGTCCCTCAGAGGCCTCTGCATGGCATGGACCCCCTGTCTGCCCAGCCCAGCCCTGGAGGAGACAGCGGGCCTGAAGGCCTGGACGGGGGCTGAGTGGGAAAGTCCAGGCTTCTTGCTGACCAGGGCAGGCTGTCTCCCCGATGGTGACTCAGCGAGCGGGAAGACGAGGAAAACAAACCCCGGCACCACGGAAACCCCCGCCCTGAAGGTCTGCATGGGATCACAGAAATGTTCACACCATCACTGTCGCATCTGTCAGGATTCTCATGGCAAAATGATAACATTGATAGTGTCATTTAATAAGTACTAGCATCCATTCTGTGTTACACACTTATGTGAACTCCTTTAATCCATACAACATCATGAGATAGAAATTATCATTAATTCTCATTTTATGGGTCTCAATATTAACTTGTGACACCACACTGAGCATTAGCATTGGACATGAGCTCAAGAGAGCTGTGCAAACGTCATGCCTTCCATACCCTTTGTTACAGAAAGGGCATCCGAGGCACAGAGAACTTACTGGGCCTTAGGGAGCAAGAATGGGGATGTGTGTGTGTGTGTGTGTGTGTGTGTGTGTGTGTGTGTGTTGCTGGGGATTGAACCCAGAGGCATTTTACCTCTGAGCTACACCCCAGCCCTTTTTATTTTGAATTTTGAAACAGGGTCTCGATAAGTTGCTGAGGCTGGCCTCAAACCTGCGATCCTCCTGTCTCTGCCTCCCAACTACTGGAATTACAGGCATGTGCCACCACACCAGCTGGGAATAGGGACTATTTTAGGTCTGCCTCCTCTTGGAGGGCTCTTTACCACATGGGAAACATTTTGGAGAAAGTGCAAACAATTGCAGAGAATGTAAATTCCCCTGGGATGTGTGAGTTCTGATGGCTGCACTCATTTGGATGTTATCCTTAATAAAAATATAATAGAAACACACATGAAGTAATTCCATGAGTTTCATCAAGAACAAACCCAGTGCATTTACAGAGAAAGAAGTAGAACGTCACCTTTTCCCTGGCGCTGAATGTCACGGGACCTTGTACCGTCCAAGGCCCCCTTCCTTCTGCGTTTGTGCTTCTGTGGGCTCACACATTTTCCAGAAAAATAACTGGGTTTCCAACACATGGAAAATTCCAGTCATAGGGGAATTCATAGCAGAAACTGGGAAATGAGAACCCAAAAGGTTCTGCCCAGTACAACTGTTCTAATAATCTGCTAATTAAAGTCTCATGGGTAGATATGATAAGGAGCTAATGTCTATTCTTTAGCCAGGGCCTCCATGAGCTCTAGACTGCTTTAGCAATTCTAGATTCTCAATAAAATTCAAGTCATGAATAAAAGAATAAAAAGTTGTTGTGTGTGTCTATGTGCAGACTATTTTAAATAAAAGAGGTTGGGGGTGTATCCATCAGCATTCTTGCAGCTATAATCTAAAAGATTGACCATGTAACTTAGAGGGAAGAAGATTTATTTTCTTACAGTTTGGGGTTCAGTCCAGGTGAGGCCAGGGGCCGTGGATCTCAGCGCATGGCGACAGGAAGCGGACAGGGAGAACACACGGACTGCGCTCACATCATAGAGGCCAGAAGTAAGAGAGCGAGCCCAGGAGGAGGAACCAGATAGATAATCTCCAAGGCTGCACCCCCAGGGACCACCTCCTCCAGCCACACTGACCAGCCTGCTATGTCCCACCCAGGTAAATCCAAATGATTTGCCCGCTTCTGGGATTACAACCCTCATTACTCAATTATACTAACCCTGAATGAGCCCTTAGGGGACATTTTATATCTAACTATAACAGAGTATTGTTCAAGCTGGACTTTGTTGATCTAAAGGGGGCAGACTGAAGGAAGGAAAAATCCCAAAGTTAAGGTCCTTGATTAAAGAACTATTTCTTATACATTCTCTCTCTCTCTCTCTCTCCCTCTCCCTCGGTACTCAGGTTCGAACCCAGGGGCATTCTACTTCTGAGCTACATCCCCAGCCCCATTTTATTTTTTATTTGGAAACAGGATTTCACTAAGTTGCTGAGGCTGGCCTCAAAACTGCGATCCTCCTGTCTCAGCCTCCTAAGTTCTGGGTTTACAGGCATGCACCACCGTGCCTGGCTTCTCTCTCTTTCGTGAAATGCCACCGTTATAGCTGCATTTCTCATTGTTACCGTCTAGGTCATTCTGGGGAGATTGATATGGATGTCATTTGACGTCTTTACACATCTTTACCAGTCTGAGACAATTTAACTTTTAGCAGAAAAGAATCCATCGGAAGGACAACTCATAAATAGCCATTTTCAGCACTATTTGCACTTAGGATTTCCAAGCAGTTAAGTTAGTGAATAACTCATTTTCCTTAGGAAAGTCGATGCCATATTGATTGGCCATCAGCACCCCCAGCTTTCAGTGGAGCCTGCATCTGCCAGGCCTTTTTGCGGCATTCTTCAAAAGCCAAACGGCTTGATAAAATCAGAAGAGCCCCAGAAAATGAGGAAAAAAAGTTTCCAACCAAACCACCCTCTCCAGTCACAGAGAAGATTCATTTTACTGTCAGCACAGGGGCTGACAAGATAGAAGGTGAAAAAGTCAACCTCGGAGCTCTTCATTCAGGGTCTGCTCAAGAGAGCTCCTCTACAAACGTGGATTTATATTTCATTTAAAGTGGGAATCTATTTCACTGTAAGAGTTAAGCGAAACAGCAAGGAAATTCAGTTAGTTCATCTCTGATGAGAAGAAGGCAACATACAATTACTCCATTCACCAAGTGGTATTTGGTCCACAAGCTGGACAAAATGTTTATTTCAGATAACCAAGTCCTCTTTCATTGCAAACCACCACTATTATATATTTATAACTGCTCTGTGCTTGTCTGTCAAGATTACTGAACTCTGAGCAGTTGAAGTGGCTACTGAAAAAATGTAAATGCAATCTCTGCTGTCCAATCAGAAGGTTCCCTAAATTGCCTTTCATTATTTTAAATTAGAAAACACTAAGCCGGGCGTGGTGGCGCACGCTTGTAATCCCAGTACTTGGGAGGCTGAGACAGGAGGATCCGGGTTCGCGGCCAGCCTCAGATACTTAGTGAGGCCCTCTGCAACTTAGTGAGACCCTGTTTCAAAATAAAGAATAAAAAATAGGGCTGGGGGTGTAGTCCGGAGGTAGAATGCCCCTGTGTTCCATCCCCAGTACTGCCAAAAAAAAAATTAAAAAAAAAAAGAAAACAGAATATCTGCCAGGTGTGGTGGCACACGCCTGTAATCCCAATACTTGGGAGGCTGAGACAGGAGGAGCGCAGGTTTCAGGCCAGCCTCAGCAATTTAATGAGGCCCTCCACAACTTAGTGAGACCCTGTTTCAAAATAAAAAATAAAATAGGGCTAGGAGTGTATTTCAGAGGTAGAACACCCTGGGCTTAATCCCCAGTGCCACACACAAAAACAAAAATTTAAAATAATTTTAAAAAACACAATTTCTGCTGGCCAGAACATGAGGTCAAATAATTCTGCATATGCATAGAAATCTTTGCCCAGTTCCAACCTCCAGGGTAATTAATGCATGGGTAGAAGTAAACATTATTGTGTGTAACATTATTGTATAACATTATTAGTTCTGGCTATTTGATTTTTAAAATGAAAGAATTTAACCCAGGTATGGAGCCTTTTGCATAGGATCAGCCTTCAAGAAAAATTAGAATGGAGCCAGTCTCATTTTCCTTAGGGACACTTAACCTAGAGATCTTTCTTACCTGTCACTCTGAAAAATGAAACAGTTGGGATGTGTTAAAAAAGGAGGAGGAGCCGGGCGTGGTGGCGCATGCTTGTAATCCCAGTACTTTGGGAGGCGGAGACTGGAGGACCCGGGTTCGCGGCCAGCCTCAGCTCTGTCTCTCTCTCTCTCCCTGTCTCTCTCTCTCTCTACTTAGTGAGGCCCTCCGCAACTTCGTGAGACCCGATTTCAAAATAAAGTATAAAAAATAGGGCTGGGGTGTAGCGCGGAGGTAGAACGCCCCTGCGTTCAATCCCCGGTACCGCAAAAAAAAAAAAAAAA
>PVJS01005190.1:0-65314 GCA_004027185.1 Glis glis
AAAAAAAAAAAAAAAAAAAAAAAAGACAGAGATTGTCAGAATGGATCAAAAATTATAGCCAATTTTATATTGTCTGCAAGAAAGTCACTTTAAAAACAAATATATAGATTAAAAGTAAAAAAGAGAAAGATATATGATGCAAATGGTAATCAAAAGAATATAGGAATAAGTATATTAATTTCAGGCAGAGTTGATTTTAGAAGAAGGGCTGTAATGAATTTGAAAGAAAAGAAATTATGCAACATCTGCTTTCAGACCACAATGGCATTCAACCAGAAATCAATAATAGAATGACAGCTAGAAAACTACAAAGAATCTTGAAGATTATTGAACAGTCTTCTAAATAACATGTGGGTCAAAGACGAATTCTACAGAGAATTTAAAAGAAAATATTGGAATAAATGTAAATAAAAACACATCATCAGAATTTGTGAAATGCAAATGACAACATTTACCATATGATTCAACAATAAAGATGCATGTTTTCAAAGGGATTGAAAACTTACGACCATACAAAAATCATATAGATGTGTTTGTATAGCCACTCTGTTGATAATTACCAAAATTTGGAAGGATCCAAGATGTCATTCAATAGGTAAATGGATAACTTGTAGCATATCTGGTCAATAGAATATTATTTAGCATGATAATTATGTGTCGATGTAGACTCAGGGATTGAAATAAATGTGCCACTCTGATGGGAGATGTTAATAGTGGGGGAGGGCATGTATTTTGACAGTAGGGAGTGTATGTAGATCTGTGTATTTTCTGCTCAATTTTGCTGTGAACCTACAACTGCTCTAAAAATTAAAGTCAATATTAAAAAGTAAGCTCAAGTGAAAATTACCATTGCATAGTTGAAATAAATGGACTGTTTTATTACCATTATAATGTTGTTTTCATTTTAACATCCATAGAGAAACAAATTCAAATATGATACAAAAATCACTAGTATTCAATACTTTTTACCAACTTTATTGTTCTAGTATAGAAGCTATAACAACCATTATTTAATGAGCACTTATATGTGCCAGACACTTTTGTCCATTTTACTTAAATTTCTTTTGCCATTCTAATTATTTCTATGAGGTAATCATTATTATTTTTCAGATGCTGCAGATTAGGAAAATATGGGATAAGGAAGATAAAATGCTTGTACAACATCATACATTTTATATGTAGTAGAACCAGGATTTGAAAACAGAAAGTTTGATTCCTAAGTGTATTTACTCTTAACATATTATAATATCTTCCACTTAAGAATGTGCAGAGCTTATCAGATGCTAAAACAAAGATGTGAAAATCACATTGAACAAGAATGTAGGCTCTAAATTGGGATTTCTTTAAATTAGGACTATTGACAACATAGACTGCATAATCTTGTGGTGGGAAGCTCTCATTTCCATTGTTAGGTGTTTAATGGCATCCATGACCTTTACTTATTAGATTCGAATAGCACTGTAAACCCATGACAGTCAAAAATGTTTTCAGATGGTTCCAAATGTGTCCTGAAAGAGAAAAATATCCCCCCTCTGTTGAGAACCACTGTCATAATATTTTAAAAATCAAAATAATTTATTTAAATTACCATTGTTCTTTGAAGTATCCTCATAATACAGTAAGGTTGGTGGGTGATTTTATGCCATCAAGATATAGCCTAAATTAATCACATTTTATTCTGTGAACTCACAATCTTATTTTCACATCAGGATGTCTTTTCAGGGATGAAAGCTATTTTTAGAAGTTGCTCTCTGTCGGTTCCTTCAATCAATCTCTCATGATATCCATCTACTAAGGGGAAAAAAAGACCATAATGGACTAAAATAGCTGATTGTAAAAGATGTTTCAAGAAGTCTGCCTTCTCCTGAAACTATTGCAAATGAGCCATTGTGCGCAAGCTCTTAAGTAATAGCTGTCAGGTAATAATGACTTTTTAAAAAGTGAGTTCCTGCTACTAATACAGGAGACTATACCTAAATGCAATTGTTCTTAATCACCTGTTCTAACAGCTGGTTTTATGCAGCAGATCAATTATTTTGAGAAATTCCAGGGCTGGGGATATAGCTCAGTGGTAAATCTATTGCCTGGCATGTATGAAGCTCTGGTTCCAAAAGTAAAAAGTTCTAAGGTAAAGAAAGATATTGTTAATAATTGTTGTTACCCTGAAATAGAAAAGTTTGAGAACCATGATTGCTATGATTTTATTATTGTCACACTTGCACCCAAATTTTTCTTCCTTTCTTCTTGCATAAGAATGTACATCATTATCACAATCAACTCACATGACTCACATCATAATCAACCACATCATCATCTGTCCACACATGGTCATGTGAGGGTGAGTGACATGGATAAATGCAGATTCAATGGGAAATTGGATAATGTGTTTGATAATTATCCCAATTCAGGGAATCTTTCATAAACTCCTACGATTTTGAACCAAAGATTCTCATTTAGCAAACTGTAGGAAGAAGCACTCAGAGAATAGAACACTAGTAATTTTCTATGGACTGAGTCAACTTCCTATGTGACATGAACATTTGACTGTGAAAGCAGGCGCTTTTGTTATAAATAAGATGTAGCAGTCTTAGTCAAAACCAGGAAGCCCAAAGTTCCAAGTGGATATTTTACATTGTAGGTGGAGAATTCCTGCTAAGAGTATCCTTCTTTTTTTTTTTTTTTTGTGGTACCGGGGATTGAACGCAGGGGCGGTCTACCTCCGCGCTACGCCCCCGGCCCAATTTTTTATACTTTATTTTGAAACCGGGTCTCACGAAGTTGCGGAGGTCCTCACTTACGAGAGAGAGAGAGAGAGAGAGCGAGAGCGAGCAATCTGAGGCTGGCCACGAACCCGGATCCTCCTGTCTCTGCCTCTCAAAGTACTGGGATTACAAGCGTGCGCCACCACGCCCGGCTTAAGAGTATCCTTCTATCTTGCCAGTTTATCGTGCAGAGAACAATAAAGTCAATTTTTTTCATAGTGTTCTTTTTCCTCTTATCATCATTTCAAGAACTGAAAGAAATAATTTCAATTGCCATTTTGATATTGACTAGTATCAAATGAGTATATATATTATCATTCTTATTATTTTTATACTTAAATTTGTCAAATCCTTAAAGGTTTTCTTCACTTACTATCTTTCTTGAAGAAAATGAGATTTCAGTCATAGTGTCAGATCCATCAGAAATAGATTTTCCTAGATTGAATATCAGTCCTTCTATATGTATAGCCATATGATAAAACACCCCCAAATGCAGTGCCTTGTCATAGTAAGTATGTGGCTCCTGGGTTTATGCGTTAGCTTGACAGATCTTCTGATCTTGGCTTGGCTCATTCGCACATCTGCAATCAGCTCATGAGTCAGTTGGACACTGGCTGATCTATGGAGGTCTAGGCTAAGAAGATGCAGCTCTTCTCCATGTGGCCTCTCATTCTCCAACATGCCAGCATAATTTATTCATATGTCAGATGGATAATATTCACAGATAGTGAGTGAGCAGAAATGCTCATGGTCTCTCAAGAGTTAGACTTGGAAATTGCATATCACATCTACTGCATGCTATTGAACAAAACAAGTAACAAAGTCATTCCAGAATGGAAAGGGAGAATAGATTCTCTCTCTTTTTTATTTACAAATATTAATCAGTTGTTTATTATTAGTAGTAGCATTTTATTTTTCAGACAAACTGTATCTCAAGTCTTTATCTACCTCCGATATTTATTTATTTATTTATTTATTATTGGTACATTTTAATCATACATCTTGATGAGGTTCAGGGTGGTAGAGGCATACATGCACACATCACTCATTTAGCCCTCCCCCAGATCCCACCCCATTCTCTACCCCTTCCCTCCTTCTCACGCTCAGCATAGTGATTGACTTTGATAAGTTTGTGTTTGTACATCATGTGCATTAGGGTTTCCCTTTTCCCCCCTCCTATCTCCCTCAGTTAAGTCACCTTCTTTACTCATCTAAGGTTTCTCCTTTTTTGTCTGGAGTCCCTCCTATGTCCCATGATGAGAAAAGCTAAGCCGGGTGTGGTGGCGCACACTTGTAATCCCAGTACTTTGGGAGGCGGAGACTGGAGGATCCCGGGTTCGCGGCCAGCCTCAGCTCACTCTCTCTCTCTCTCTCTCTCTCCTTAGTGAGGCCCTCCACAACTTCGTGAGACCCGGTTTCAAAATAAAGTATAAAAAATAGGACCGGGGGCATAGCGCGGAGGTAGAATGCCCCTGCGTTCAATCCCCGGTACCGCAAAAAAAAAAAAAAAAAAAAAAGAAAAGCTAAAAAGTCAGTAAACATCATGGAATAGAGGAAGAAATACATAAGAAGAAATGACTGTAAACAAAGACTTTTATATCTAAAAGTCCACATATAAAAGTTTCTTTTATATGTGGACATAGTCCACATGTGGTCAGAATAGATTGACCTTGTCCAGCAATCTGAAAACTCACTTTGAAATTTATTTAAGTGTCTAGTTTATGGATGTAATATAGGAAGTGGCTCTTTTTCCAAAAAGGATGAGAATTTAATGATTTATGGAAAATCCTTTCTTAACTAAAGACAGGACAGACACAGTAACAGAAAATCTGAACAGTATCTTTAAAGTTTAGGCCTATTTTGATGAAGTTCATCTAATCTAGCACCCTATTGATTATTTTTGTAAGTCAGTAGGGTCTCTCTGCATAGATGGCATTTGAAGGAGAAGAAAATGAGGCAGAATGTTCCGTTCTTTAATGCGGGAAAAATTGTAATGTGCATATATCCCATTTCAATAGAAAAACCCCATGCAAATGTAGCATTCCAAGCAGAACTAAGCCTCACTACAATACTGCCTAGTAATATTACTTCTAAAAAGCTATCATAATGCATAGCTGGATTTCAGTAGTCTTGTTGCCCATGAGTGTTCAAATTACAGGGAAAACATATTTAGAATAATTATCTGTTTTAAGCCACAACAAAGGTATTTTCTTTTGTTCCTACTTACTGTGAAAATGTGTACAGAGGTTTAAGTGGAAATACCAAAATTTAGAAAGTAGGAGAAAAATATCACCTATGTTATGAGAGTGAATTACATGTAAATTACATTAAAGGTATGCACATTTCTAGACCTAATCAAATATGGTAGGGATCCTTGAGTCCTTTAGGAGAGCACCTGTTCGCATTGTCACATGACTACTGATTATACACGAGAGATGCTGAGAATGAAGTCAGTAATAAAAGGTCCATATGTATGCATTTCATTTCAAATTATATTCACATAATTTTTATCATGTTATTTTCATCAAATCTATGTGTGGAATACAGGGCATTATACTTATCCTATTTTATATAAAAACACAGAAACTCAGGGAGATGAGTGACTTATCAAATGTCACACTGCTCATATGTAAAAGACGGTGAAAGAAATGTGGGTTTTCCCACTCCATATTCAGGGCTCTTCTCCATACATCAGGATGCCTTTTCTATGTAGAGATAGAATTATACTGTTGTTACCTAAAACCAACTAGGTTCCAAGTCTAACAAATTTGCAAGATATAAGAAGTCTAAAGGATATCCCAGGGAAAACTCATGCTGGGAAAAAGAGGTGGGCATGATGAATTTAGTACAGGAAACTTTTAGTGATTAGAAGGAAACAACAATTTTGAATGTGGTGGCAGTCACTTCAGTCCATCCAAGCATAGTCTTGTGGATGTATGGAGTCATTCCTGGGTTCTGGAAAAGAATAAGACTGTGCTTAAGACAGTTTAAAAAAAAGTTTCAATGCATTCTGTAAACTATGTATAGAAGCAACTTTGCCATAGGACTTCCTTATCTGAGTGTGAGCTAAAAGAGATAGGTCTTCTCTTCTCTCCACAGTGTCAAAGAAATTCCCCACAGCTCTGTCCTGCTCAGGTCTCACTTAGTGGCTGACTGTTGGCTTCACATTGGTGACAAGTGGTAAATTTTGATTTGTTAAGCAGTAGAAATGGCCAGTAGGAAACATGTTGTCAGTTAGGCAATAGGAGAAGAAGGTATGTTCATGAGTATTTTGTAATGAAAATTTATATACTTTGTCTCAGAATTTTTAAAATATATTACTTTCTCTACTTAAAATGGAATACAACTTAGTTTATGAGCCTCAGGCTGCCTTCAGCCTATAATTTACTCTGCCCTATTCAAGGATACTCACTATGGTCAAATGATTTGTCAGAACCATTCAAATCACTGTCCCCTGCAGTCTTTAGCTATCTGTGAGCGAGAGAGTCATTGCGAGGCTTTGCAACCACTCGCTCCCACCCCTTACTACTACTCTACTCTTCAGTATTCTGTGCATTTCAAGATCAGGAAAGGGATGCGGCTTGCATGATGGTCTCAGGTGATATGCTACATTCTAGGCCATGGACTTTATTCAGTGTGTCTGTCTGTGTCCCATCTGCTGGTACATATCTTGGCTCACTTGATATGTGTTGTACAGGTTGTCATTTGTTTTCATAACCATGGACCTTTCCATTTTATCCAATTAGAGGTACCCTCATTCTATTATATCCTGGCCTGTGATGGTTTGAATGTGCTTTGTGGTTTGAATGTCCTTGGTTCATGAGTTGGAAGATTGATCCATGGTATAGTGATATGGGAGGCAATGTACCCTTTAAGAAGAAGGGCACAGCTGGGCATGGTGGCACATGTCTGTAGTCCCAGTACTTGAAAGGCTGAGACAGGAGGATTGCTGGTTCTTGGACAGCCTCAGCAACTTAGTGATGTGCTCCACAAATTAGTGAGACCCTGTTTCAAAATAAAAAAATAAAATAGGGCTGGGGTGTGTAGCTCAGAGGTAGAACACCCCTGAGTTCAATCCCCAGTACCAAAAAAGAAGGACCTTCTAGGAGATCCTTAGGTCATTTGGGGCCCTAATCTTGCGAGGTTGAGAGGACATGCAGGTCTCCTAAAGTGAGATGTAATGAAAGCAAGTTATAAAAACCTGAATCTGACCCCTGCAGTGCTCTTTGGCTTGCTATGTGGTGATGTGCTCTCTCTCTTTTTCATGTATTCCTGCTATGACCCCATCCATAATGAGGTCCTCATTAGAAATGAGCTGATAACAGCACCATGCCTTTGAACTTCCAGAATGGGAAGCTCAATAAAGCTCTTTTCTTTATAAAGTTATGCAGCCTTGGGTATTTCATTAGAGTAATGCAAAATGAATTAATATATGGCCTAAAATCCATTTTTTTACTAACTAGACTTCTGCACACTTAAAAACATCAACAGGGCACAGGAACTGTTGTCACTGCATCATAAGGAGGATTCCAGGGCACTCTGTGAATTTACCCAGAAGCAACTACCTAGAACCACCAACAGCAATTAGTCCTATGCTGCTTCCATGCCATAGAGCACATGGAGCCATGATGAGTGCGGGCTTTCCCTAGATGGTTTATAGTCTCCCAAGGATATGGTCATGGAAATGGTACACCAGACCTAACCTGTTTCAACACTTTTAAATTTACTTCATGGGACATGAAAACTTGGATTTTGCCAAAGCAATGGCATCCTATTTTCTGAACATGATCTTTCCATCCCCCTGAATCTCTAAATGCTTCTGCTCAAACAGATTCAGAGTACCAAGTAGCTAAGAATCCTTAGAAGTGTTATTGGAAATGAAACTGTATTGGTTTGTTATTTTAAAAACCACAACACCAAAATCAAAATATTCCTGGAGATTAGTAGAAATTCATTTGGGGAGCATTAATTAAAAAGTAGTATGACTGAACCAATGCAATTTGAGTCCTTATGATAATGTGGTATAAGTTGTGCCCTCATACAGATAAAATCTAAGAAAATTGCATAGCTTTGCTATAATGGGATAGATGCATAACCCATGAAGCTTATTTAGTCCAGTGATTTTCAAACTATTACCCACAGTACCAGACAGGTCTGTTTCTGAAGTTGTGAGTCACAACATTTACACTGATTTTCATAATAGCATTCCAATTAAAATTTAATGTGAAAGATGTTATCTATTCTTGAAAAAATTATATAGATATGTGATAAATATAATAATAAAGAAATAAAGGGGTGAATAGGTAGGGAGGTAGGTAGATAGAAACATTCATACATGAACACATGCAAGCTTCTCTTTCAACCCTTAAATTAAATGATTGTCTGACCAGCAAATCCACCCTAGTTTATGGTAGTACGTGGAGGAGGAGGGCTGACTTGATTTTCTTTGATGGAACACTTGCTCTTCTGAGCACAGTGCATGTTACTTTCATTATTTAATTCATTCTCACAGGAATCATTTGAGGTGGTATTATGATCACCATTTTATGAACAGAAACAGGCTCAACAAAGTTAAGAAACTAGTTTGGAGTCAGCAAACTTGAAATATAGAAGTGGTTTTCTAATTAACTCAGTATGACTGAATTGAGTCCATACATTTACCCTACACCTATTATCTTCATGTTGCCTATAACATGGTAATGAATAATGCATAGTATGGACACATTCACCTTATGTGAAAGAAAGACATGTAGATTCCATTTACTGCTGCAATCCCCATGATTCAAGCAAAGGGAACCTTTTATTTAAACATGGGAATAAAGATCACCAAAACTTTAGTACCATAAAATTCTAGGATGCGTACCTCCACTTTAAGTCTTTGTCTAATTCTTTATCTTTGGACAGAATTCTGTTAATCACAGCTTTAATTTAAAAAAATATAATCTTATATCTTCTCTGCAAAATATTCCAAAAATATGCGTATCTGGGGAATACTGTAATCCTGAAATAGAATGTAATAAATTAACATTCATAATTTTATTCTCAAATTATGCATATTTTGAGACAACTTATTGCCAAGCAGTCCATTACTTTATTTTATTTCTTTTAAACAACACCCTTATTTTTACTTTCTTACATTTCCATATTAGAGCTCCATACATTATTCAAGAAGTGGACTACTCTTCCAAATTTACTTCCTAAAATAAGGCTTCAGGGATGTAAGTCAACTACATTTGTTCCATTATGTGATCAATTGCATTTCACAGGAAGTTGTAACTGAATATCTAGCCAAAATTCATAAGGAACAGAAGTAAAATTAATGAAAAAGAAAAATTCATAAAAAGCTGGCTAAATATTATTACCGAAGATATCAGGAAAAGATATCCTAGATGAAAACACTAAATAAAAAGTCATGAGAAGGGCAGTTGTATTGTAATTAAATAGTTGAAAGCACAGAACTTGACAACAGAAGATCTAAGTTTAAGTCCCATTTATGCTACTCATCAAGAAGTTTTTCAAATCTCTTAATCTATATAGTTCTCCACTTTCATATCTTTCAAGTTAGAATGATAATGTCTATTTCCTATAGTGATTATCACTATTAAGTAAATCTGTATGCAGAAAAAGATTACACCTAGAATCCTATGTGTATAAAATATGTAAATGTTAAAAGTCATTTATCCATTTTGGATTTAACTGAGATTTAAACTGGCATAGTGCTACCAGCCCAATGCTCACAGTCATTGCAATGGGAGGCATATGTATTGACTAGCACATGCTTGTGTCAAAAAAATTTGGAGAGAAATGCACCAAGAGTTGTGTGCATGTATATTCCTATCACTCTATACCTCAAAATGATGTATAATTACAATGTATCAATAAAAGTATTAAAAAATAAACTGAGAAGAGCCAGCCTACCAGAGCACTTCATTTACACTCCTTTTTTATTTTAATCATAAATCCAGAGGTTTCCCAAGATCCTTTACCAGTTTCTAATCAGCACATTAGAAACTCTTGATAATTTCACATCCTCATCTCCTTTATGTTTTGACTGGGAATTTCTACCCTCAGTGAGATTAACTGATTGATAATTAATCACTGTCTTAACAATTGCTTTGTTCCAGGCATTATTTGGGGTAATAGAGTAGGTAATTGAACAAGACTAAAAATTCTTCTTAGTGGTTATATTCAATAAATAGTAAGCAGTGAACAATAAATAAACAAAAAAGGATATGTGGGACAGTTTAAATGCATCAAGGAAGGTAAGGTAGGTTGATGTGATAGCAATTCTGTTGGCTATTTAACAATGATTAGGAGCCAGTGTTTAGGATTCTGTCTCATAGAGAATGCCAATTCAGTTGCTGGTCAGTCTCACTGTTTTGGAGTATTGACTTAATCCTCTGATCTTCAGTTTCTCTGCCTATAAAATGAGAAAAATAATATAAGCTATTTCAAAGGATTACTGAGAGGATTAAATGAAATGTTCTTTGTGACATGTTTAGAACAGAGCCTGGAACACACTTCAGTCAGTGCAGGACTTCCCGACAAGGTAATAGTTAAGGTAACAGCTAGATGACAAGAAGGGAATGGTTTTGAAAAGTTTTCACTAGAAAATTCAGGTCAGGCCGGGCGTGGTGGCGCACGCTTGTAATCCCAGTACTTTGGGAGGCGGAGACCGGAGGATCCGGGTTCGCGGCCAGCCTCAACTCTCTCTTTCTCTCTCTCTCTTTCTCTCTCTCTCTCCTTAGTGAGGCCCTCCGCAACTTCGTGAGACCCGGTTTCAAAATAAAGTATAAAAAATAGGACCGGGGGCGTAGCGCGGAGGTAGAACGCCCCTGCGTTCAATCCCCGGTACCACAAAAAAAAAAAAAAGAAAGAAAGAAAATTCAGGTCAGACGGAATAGCTCATTAAAAGGTTTTACTTAAGAAATCAAGCTTGAGTTGTCAGAAAGAAAAAGAAGGACTTTGGGGTATGTGCAGCATGGCGAGCAAGAGGTTGAGTGGACGGACTAGATCTTGGAAGCTCTTGATGGAGCTTGGATTTATTGTGAGCTTGTGGGTTTTCCACAGATGAATTTAGTTTGGAGAGTGAAATACATTGAGTTTAAGAGGCTAATGTTGTATCCACTCATGAGATCATGATGACTTGGAGTAGAAAGATAGAAATTGGTGCAAGAAAGTGAGCAGATGGCAAAGCAGAAAGAAAGGTGCCCAAGTAGAGAATGCAAGCAATAATATAATAATATATGCTGGCAAGGATGTGGGGAAACAAAAACCCATATAAACTGTTGGTGGGATTGCAAATTAGTGCAGCCGCTATGGAGACCAGTGAGGAGGTTCCTCAGAAGACTGGGAATGGGACCACCATATGATCCAGCTATGTACATATACAAAATTATCAATCTCAATGACATGTACTGGGAAGGGGAGGGAGTGGAACAGGATCCAGAGAGGAACACACCAAGTGGTGTGTACATGTATGTCACTATCACTCTGTATCTCATTATGATGTATAATTACAACGCACCAATAAAACTACATTTTAAAAACTATAGAATACGAAAGAGTTGTATGTGAGTAATAATGAACACTAAAACATGGTGTCTCATTGGTCAAAAAGAAGAATGTGATTCATGAAGGAGGGAGTATTCAACTTTCTCAAATGTTGCCGAGAAATAGGGTAAAATCAAGATAGGGAAGGGAACATTCATCACAGGGTGATGGTCAATGAAAACCGTGGATGAAATGGCTTCAGAGAAATGCTATAGATTAAAGACCAACCAGGGCAAGAAGAGAATGGGAAGCAATGAAGGGAAAACAGCAATTATAGCCCACTCTTCTGAGAAGCTGTGCTGTGCAAGACACCAAGACTAAGTGGAGGGCGGTGTAAGTTCAAAGAGATTTTTATTTTGATTTTTGTTGCTTTTTATATGAGGAGTACTAGAGCCTCAGCTTCCATTTTCTAAAATTATTTGTAATTTCTAGTCAGCAAATAGAGATACCAGCAACTTCCAGTCATCCACAAACTTTTAACTTTTTGTTTTCCAGATTTTCTATGGTTTGAGACTTTCAAATGTGGTAATGTTTTCTATGATTTTCAGAAATTAGGGGCAAAAAGAGGAAGCAAGAATTTGTGTTCAGTATTTCTAATTGTTCCTGTGTCTGTAATTATAAAACAGCAGAATTAAGATGCCAATGGTGGCCAAAGTCCAGCTCATCTGGATTGATTTAATTAGAGAAAAACCAACTCAAAAGATTATCTAGGTTACAATATACCTATTACCTTGGTTTGTGTTGATTTCAGCTAGTTAACAATTTCAATGCTGCCATAAATGTTGATTCCCCATTACACTACCAAACACTCTTGTTCTCAAATAACTCAGTAATATAGATCATACCGTGTCTTGAATTAAACATGACCCTTCAATCTACTTACTCCCCAGCATTTCAATGCTTTGGAATTTACTTGCACTGAGCACTTCCCACTTGACATGGTATTTCGTTAGTGCATCCTATTCCTTTAGTGACATGCTGTGAAGGTAACAACATCATCTAAGAAATATTCCTCTTCAAAATGTTTAATCTGAATTTAATCATGATGAAACAATCAGACACATCCAAATTGAAAGTCATTCAGCAAAACAACTCATTCTGGCTCCACAAAGATGCCAATGCCATACAGATGTACTACCCGGAAATGGAAGCCTGGTCTACTGTTCAGGAGGGACAGAGATTAAAAATAAATGGCCATAAAATGCAGTGTATAATCTTTAATTAGTTCTTGGGTTTTTTAAAGTAGCTTGAAAGGACAATATTCAGACAACTAGGAATATTTTAATATGGTCTCTAAATTAGATCACAATATTATATCAATTTTAAATTTCCTGAGTGTGATAAATATATTGTGACTATAAAAAGAATGCTCATGATTTTAGGAGTTAAATGCTAAATAATTTATGTGAATTATTTTGTCTTTCTGCAACTTATTCTTAAATGATGCAGAAGGTGCTAATGAGCAGAGAGAGAAGAAATAAAATGAACAAAAGGGGCAAAATTTTACATTTGATGCACCTGTGTTAGGATACAGAGGTGCTCATTAAACAAGTTTTGCAACTTTTCTGGAGTTTAAGAAATTTTCTAAACAATGACTCTAAATAAAATGTGTGTATAAAATATATTTATAAACCATTCTTATGCTACCGTCCACACTTATAAATTTTATCTGCACACAAATGTTTATAGAACTTACTGTCTAATATTATAGTTCAGCTTCATACACTGGATTTCAAAATCTCTGTGGGTAAGAAATAAGTTATAGTCCTCTTTACCTAAACACTAAGCTCTAGAAAAAAATGATTGCAAAAACTAAGGTTCAATAAATGTTGATTGACACAAAAACTATAAAAATGCTAAAAGTATTGATGAAACCTCAAAAAATCTATTTAAATTCTGTGATGGAAAAGGTACAGCCTATAGATATTTATTTTTGAAATTTCAAAAATTATACCTTATACCAGTTAGATCAGTAAAGGACCCAGGCCAGGATAAAATGATCATCACAGCCTTAGAAATAAAAATTGGTGAGCAATTACACCAATCATTACCAGGCTTCTATTCAAAGTTGTTCAGCAAACAACTACGAACCAATCCTTGACTTAGAAATTATAACATAAAACATGTATCACTACAAAACTCCAAAATTCAAATACTTTTCTAAAACCAAATTTATTTAAGCTCCAGAAAAATGAACTATTTCATTTTATAAAGGTTACAAGGACTCATAAAAATATGCATTATTATGTCAAGTCTTTTTGTTGTCAATCAATAAACTGCTGAGAATTTTAAGTGTTTGAAAGACTAGGTATTATCAATTTGTAATTTTTCTCTTTTGTTGTTTTGAAAGAACAATTTATACGATTTTACTTTGTAGACTTTATAAAGAATCTTCCTTAGTCTTCTTCTTGAAGAACCCTGCATTGTGTGGGAAGGTTGGAAGAAGGTTAGAACCAATCAGCACCATTGGGTTCAATACCATCATCTCTGTCCTCATCTACATTTTAGGTTCTAAAAAGATAATCAAGATTAAAAAAAATTTCTTGTTCTTTCAACAGGCAATTTTATATGATTTTCCATTTAATGTTGCAATATGTTAAAGCAATATGAAATTAGTCACAGTGCTCTATTCATGGAAGGTAGACACAGGTATAAAATGTATAGTGACTATCTGTGTCCAAAGCACAGATTTTATTTGGCCAATTTTCATAGAATTCTTCATTATTCTCTTTGGAGCATCTCATCTCTCCTCAGCACCAGTATTATCTCATATAACTCCTTACCATCCCAACCAGAATATAAATGCTGCATGAAAAAAAATGCATGAATCCCTATGGCCAAAGGAAAATTAGAAAATGCACTCATCTAAAATGCAGAAGTGCTTTAAATTTGATCAAACACATTACATTGACATTTTGATTTGAGTAAGCTGATTTTACTTTTATTGAGCAACTCTGTCATTTAGAATCTATGTGTTAGATATTCTGCATTCAAGTACACTGTAAGATCAGGCTTAAACAAAGATGTAAAAATATGAGTGGGAAGACAACAATTGATGCTATGCTTAAAAACACTATTACAAAAGTGGACCAGAAAGTATCGCATACAAGCAAGACTTTGCTTAAAACACACTCCTCTAACAAAACTATTCAAATTGATCTAAGGTTAGTACCCAAGACAGGAAAGCAAAGCTCTTCTGGAAACTTAGGTGACCTTGTTTAAAATTATCAAGAACATATGTTGAATCATCAAAATTCTGTTCTTCATTCTAGAATTCTTTTGCATACTTTGAATGTTAAAATAATTATTTTTGAAGTTATCTTTACTTCCTATTTTTACTCCATATATGCTTTAGCTATTAGTACTTTTTGAAAACTGCCACCTCAGCCTTTGCCCTGAGATTAATTTGACTCTTTTTAGAAGCCTCTAACCTTTTAATTATGAATCTTATAAAATTTTTAGCACATTTCTTCTTATTTTATCATTTAAGATAATGTTTCTTTTGATTCTGACTGATGGTCTTAGATTGAACAAACTAACTTCAAGAGATAACGTGATTAGGGATAACTCAATGACTCTCCTATAATGCAGACTTTTTCACTATTGCACTTACTTATGTTTGATATTTCTCACTCTGAATATCTATGTTTTATATTAGGCATATTTAGGCTTATCTATATACATAGGAGCCAGAAAAATGAGAAAAAAGTCTCAGTTGCCTAAATTTCATTAAATAAACATGCTTAAAATATGCACATAATCACCTTATTCTTATAGTATATATTCTAGTGTTTAATATATTATAATTTCTCTTTAAAATATACCTTTAAAGAAGATTACAGTTTTAGTCCCTAAAGTCTAAACTGAAAATCTACTTGAAGACATTTTTCTATAATAGTCTTCATATTCATAATCCACATATAACTAAATGTATATATTCAACCTAAATCCTGGAATTAAATATAAATTCATTAAGCAATTCACTGGTTACCTGTTTATATCTTGCTTTACTGATTTTAATATGCAAATGTATTTCTTAAAGAGCTTGACCCCACATACACACCCATGCATATATTGCCATTGCCAGAGAAGATTTGATATAGGCACAGTATCACTTATCACTCTTGTCCTGGAGAGACTCACATGGCATATTCACTGCATATTCACACTTTCAATACCTTTATAACATTGCAATGGGAATCCCCAATTGCTTTTGCAATGGTGAACATAAAGGGTCTCATCCTCACACAATGGACTATGAAGAAAGTGCCATTCTTTTGTTCTCATGGGTTCCTTTATAGTATCTGATGTTACTGGAGCAGGGACTGCTTAGGGCAAAAGAAAAGTAGGCCATTTCTAGAACCCGTCAGTTTATGCATTTCCCTTCATATACATTAGTATATACCACTTTCTGTTTTGGGACTCAAAATCATGAAATTAAAATGACTATAGAGGAAACATATTGAAGTCTGTTTATGTTTGTGAAGTGGGTGATTTAGAAATAAATGTAAGTTATATGCTTAAACCAAGAAAAATAACAAAATGAGTAAAGTTCATGATTATTATTGATTTGATTTCTGGTTTGATATATTGGGGGAATTTTTTCAATAATGCATGTAGAGTACATATAAACTCCACATAGACAGAACTATTAAGAATAAACCAGTAGCTATGAATCTATTGAGATAATATAAGGAGTTTTGCACAGACCCCATAATTTCTTTGCCATGTATACCACTCTTTCCAATACTTTCACTCTTTCCCAAATTTGGAATATCTTTTTAAAACCTCACTTCATAACAGAGAAAACTATAAAAAGTAAGCCCTATCCTTCTTCCTCAAAAACATATATATTGATTTTCAGTTTCTGTTCCAACATGGAAAGATTTTAAAAATAATCACTCCCATTCTTATAACATTCTTACAAGAAAAAGCTAAATAAACTAAAAATCAAGATTTTTCTTGGACCAATGAGATCACAGGACAAACTGCCACCCCCAAATCTGGAGACATAGGCAAACACAGAGAGTCACAGTGTTGTAGTTAGATATAAAATGTCCCCTAAAGAGATCATTTATTAATAATCAGGGTTGATACATGAGCTTTGTAATCCCAAAAGTGCATAAATCCATTGTAATGGGTTTACCTGGGTGGTACCCTATAGGCTGGTAGGGTGTGGCTGGAGGAGGTGGTCCCTGGATGTGTGGCGTGGAGATTATATATATGGCTCCCCCTCCCCCTGCTCACTCTCATGCTTCCAGTCTCCACGATGTGAGGACAACCTATGTGTTTTTTTCTCTCCACTTCCTGCCACCATGCCCTGAGATCCATGGTTCCTGGCCTCACATGGAATGAGCCCTGGAACTGTAAGAAAATAAATCTTTTTTCCTCTAAATTATGTGGTCAGATCTTTAGATTATGGCTGCAAGAATGCTGACCGGAACACACAGCTAAGCTCTTTTGACCTAAATCAGAAGTGTCTAAAAATATGAACTGGTAGGAATGCTATTATGGTTTGGATCTGAATGTGTCCCTCTAAAGCTCATGTGTTGGAGGCTCGGTCCCAATGCAGCAGTGTCCAGAGATGGGGGCCTTTGAGAAGTGATTAGATTATGAAGGCTCTGACCTCACTGATGGGTTAATCCATTTATGGATTCATATCTTAATGGGTTTGAAGGAAGGGATTTGTTATACAAGCTAGCTCTCTCTTTGTTCTGGGGTTGCCATAAGGTGAGCAGCTTTGCTTTGTCATGTGCCCCCCACCATGATGTTCTGCCCTGCCACAGGCCCACAGGAATGGGGGCAACTAACCATGGACTTAGACATCTGCAACCATGCTCCAAAATAAGTGTTTCCTCCTTTAAAGTTGTTTTTCTCAGATATTTTGTCACAGTGATGGAAAGCTGACTAAGACAAAGGCATAAATGGAAATTTTGATTGTTTCAAGCTGATTGTGGAACATCATGAGAATGGAAATAGTGAAAAAAAACAATCTCATGGTCAGGAACCACATACTTTTTGTGTATTTCGCAATAAAGAATCCACTAGATTTTTCCAATGGGTGAGTCAGGAGACATCCCACATTGCCCAAGTGGTGTGTGTGAGGGGGTGAAAAGCAAGAATAATAATTATAAAATATAGCCAGAGCATTCTCCATAACAGAAACCTACTCCTCAGAGGGCAGGGGAAACATAAGGAGCTTTATCACACCTGGGGGAAAAGTATTCTCAGACTTCCTTTCTAGCCTTCCTGTCTCAGCTAAAGGGAGGGCAAAAAGCAGCAAAACATTTGCAAATGTCAAGGTCCAGAGACATCATACTATAGAACACTGATTCTCCCCCATACCTTTCCATCACACCAACATTGATCCAGTATAATAACAATGAAAGACAGAATCAATACCAGAGAGTCTTTCTTAGTAAAGTTCAAAGAGAACAGGAAAGAAATGGAAGGAAGGGAGGGAGGGAGGGAGGGAGAGAGGGAGGAAGGAAGGAAGGAAGGAAGTACTAGAAAGTAGAAGCTGGGGTATGGTGGAACATGCCTATAATTCCAGCAATTGGGACACCAAGACAGGAGGATCGCAGGTTTGAGGTCAGCCTCAGCCATTTAATGAGGCCCTCAGCAACTTAGCAAGACCCTGTTTCAAACAAAAAATAAAATAAGAATGGCTTGGGGGTGTATCTCAGAAGTAGAACACCCCTGAGTTCAATTCCCAATACCAAAAAAAGGCCATAGAAGTATTTGAGGCCTCTCATACTTGCAGCTATAGAAAGTATTAAGCAAAGACCTAATTCTAGCCGAATTGATATTTACACTAAAGACCTTTTTACCTCCGTTGTTACATTAAAGACCTATTTAAATTACATTTAAGTCCTATTTACCTCAGTTATTATTATCTCAATACACCATGTGTAGCTTACAAAAGTAAATTACAAGGCATGTTAAAGGGCAGGAAAAAAAACACACATACACTCTGAAAAGCTGAAGCAATACATGAATCAGACTCAGATATGACACAGATTTTGGAATAGTGAGTCAAAAATACATTAACAGAAATGAAGAATGCCTTTGGTAGGTAGATTGAATACAACCAAATAAAGAAATCAAAGAGCACTGAGATAGGTCAATAGAAACATCCCCAATGCAAATAATAGTAATAATAATAATAGTAAAAATGAATGGAAGCAATGAGACAGAATAACCAAAAACTGCAACAATTATTAAAGTTTAAATAAATGTATAATTGAAATATTAACAGAAATATATATATATATATATATATATATATATATAATTAGAATAGCAATGAAAAAAGAATGAGAGGGAAAGTGAGGGACTGAGAATGAAAGAGAAGAAATATTTGTAATAGGAATCACTGAGAATTTTCTAATTCTCAGTGATACTAAGCCACAGATTCAGAAATCTCAGAGAATAACAAACTATTCTGAATAAATATCAAGAAAATCTATACCTGGATATATTCAAACTGAAGATCAGTATGACAAAGGGAAAGTATTGAAAGAAGTAAAAGAATAAAAACTTACTTCTAAGGGAAGGAGAATAAGATTTATAGTAGACATCATCCTAGAAAGCATACAAGCAGAGTAAAGTGAAATATTAAAATTGTTGAAAGAAAAATCATTAATCTAGAAGTGCATGTCCAGAAAAATTGTTCTTTAAAGGTAAGAATAAATAAAGGCATTTTTAGACAAACTGAATCCAAACTGAATGTCTAATCCTTTGCCAATACACTTGACCTATAAGAAATGAAAGAACAAGAAATTCTTAAGAGAGGAAGAAAATGATACCGATCAGAAATTCAGATTTTTCTTTTAAAGAAGAGCAGCACAATTCACAATAGCCAAATTACAGAACCCATCTAAGGTGTCCATCAACAGATGAATGGCTAAGAAAATATGGTACATACACACAATGGAATTTTACTCACCTGTAAAAAAGAACAAAATTATATCATTTACAAGAAAATCACTGTAGTCTAATAAAGAAATAGACCCAAATTGTTTCACTGGTAAAATCCTGGAGAATATTATGTTAAGTGAGGTCAGCCAGTCTCAGAAAGTCAAGGGTCATATGTTTTCTCTCATATGTGGAAGCTGGAACAAAATTAAGGAACTTCAGTCAAATGAGGAGAGAAAACAATAAAATAGTGGCAGGGGATTGGGAGAGAAAATATGAGGATTGAGGAAAGGAACAGTTCTGATAAGGATACATCTACAGAAAATTTCACTACCAATCTCACTATCATGTATGGGGAGGGAGGGAGAAGGAGGAAGAGGGGCAGGTATACAGAGGGAAATAAACCAAGTGCTGTGTGCACATGTTTGTACCACTCTGAACCTCATTATGATGTATAATTACATTTCACCAATAAAATATATAAACAAGAAGAGCACTGGTGAAGGAATCAATGAACATAAAAATACAATCTTTAATTTTTCCTGTTCTTAACTGATATAAATGATACATTTAAAGTTGTAATAGTAATGATACATCAGGTGATTATAGCATATGGATAAATGAAATAAATACCATGATGACATACATAAGAAGGGAATGGGAGGAAGCAATTGGGATTTTCTATTCTAAGTTTCCTGAACTAGATGTGACGTAGTATTGTGTTACTTGAAGGTACACTTCAATTAGCTAAACACCTATGTGTATGACAAACCCTAGAGCAACCATTACAAAAGTTTTAAGAGAAATATAATTGATATATAAGAAGAAAAAAAGTGGAATGTTCAATTAAAACCATAGAAGGGAATAAAAAGGAGGAATAAAAAATAACAAGTGTAATATGAAGAAAATGCTACAAATGCCGGGTGTGGTGGTGCACGCTTGTAATCCCAGTACTTTGGGAGGCGGAGACCGGAGGATCCGGGTTCGCGGCCAGCCTCAGCTCTCTCTCTCTCTCTCTCTCTCTTTCTCTCTCTCTCTCTCTCTCTCTCTCTCTCTCTCTCTTTACTTAGTGAGGCATCCGCAACTTCGTGAGACCCGGTTTCAAAATAAAGTATAAAAAAATAAGGCCGGGGGTGTAGCGCGGAGGTAGAACGCCCCTGGGTTCAATCCCCGGTACGGCAAAAAAAAAAAAGGAAAATGCTACAAATATGGTAGATTGAATCCCACTATATCAATTATTTTTTTAAAGTGTAAATTGACTAGATACATTAATTAAAAGATGAAGATTTTTAGATTAAGGGAAAAGTTCATGTTTACAAGTAATTCTCTTAAATATAGAATCCAATATATTAAGTCTTTTTTTTTTTTTGCGGTACCGGGGATTGAACGTAGGGGCGTTCTACCTCCGCGCTAAGCCCCCAGCCCTATTTTTTACACTTTATTTTTGAAACTGGGTCTCACGAAGTTGCGGAGGGCCTCACTAAGGAGAGAGAGAGAGCGAGAGAGAGAGAGAAAGAGAAGGAGAGAGAGAGCGAGAGAGCTGAGACTGGCCGCGAACCCGGATCCTCCGGTCTCCGCCTCCCAAAGTACTGGGATTACAAGCATGCGCCACCACGCCCTGCCTTAGAATCCAATATATTAAAAGTAAAGGGATGGCAAAAGATACACATGCTACCACTAACTAATGACTATACTGATTTTAGACAAAGCAATATTGATTTAGATTCCACAATAAGAAAAAGAATCAGGGATAAAGAGAGGCATTGCATAACAATAAAGGGGTTATTTCTCCAAGGAGACATTGAGCAATCCTTACTATATATGCACTTAACAAAGCATCATTATACAAGATGCAAAAACTGACTAACCACAGGGAGAGATAGATTGGACTACTATTATAGTTGGGTACCTCCTCACCCCTCTGTCAATAACTGGTGGATCATGCAAACAGGAAAAGATGTAGTTAGCCTAGGCAGCACTACCAACTAATTTAATCTGCTTGACATTTACAGAATACCCCATTAAACAGCAGAATAGACATTGTTTTTAAGCTCACACAGAACCTTCACTAACAAAGAAAAACATCATTTAAAATGTGTTCTGAGACCACAAGAGAATCAAGCTAGAAACCAGTGACAACAGGACAGCTTGGAAATCCCCAAATATTTGGATATTTAAACAAACTTCTCTAAATAACATATTGGTCAAAAAAGAAATCTCGAGAGAATTGTTTTTTAAATCTTAACCAAATGAAAATGAAAATACATGTAACCAAAATTTCTGAGATATAACAAAAACATTTAGAGAGAAATTAAAAAGTGAATATTAGAAAATATGATAGATTTTAAGTTAATAATCTAAACTTACTCCTAAGAAAACTAGCAAAAGAAGAGCTTCAGCTTAAATAGACAAAAAATGATATAATAACTCAATAAAAATCAACAAAGTTACAAACTAAAAAGTCAGTAGAGAAAATCATGAAAACCAAAGGGTAGTTCTTTGAAACAATCAATAAAATTTACAAACTTCTAGCCAGGTAGGCTAAGAAAAAGAGAAAGTAAATACAAGTTACTGATTACAAAACAGAAAGAGAGGTCATCGTTACTATCAGTAATGGACATTAATGGATAATAAAGAAATACTATAAACAGTTCTATGTTCACGAATTTTGTAACTTAGATAAAATGAATGAATTACTTAAAAGATGCAAACTACTCAGATGAACAAGAGGGGAAATAGATTACCTGAATTGGTATGTATCAGTAAAAAATTTAAATCAATAATTAATAATCTAAGAATAATAAAGAAATAGACCCAAATTGTTTCACTGGTAAAATCCGCCAGTAATTTTTTAAAGTAAATGATTTTTCAGAAAATCCGAGAGAACACTTACTCATTTTTATGAGGCCAGCATTATCATATTAAAGGACTAGATAAAGATTTAATGGAGATTTACATAACAATATATTTCATTAACATAGGCTTAAAACCCTCAAAAATATTAGCTGAGTTTATCCAACAATCTATAAGAATTATATACCACAATCAAATTGGATTTATTCTGGACAAAAAAAGCTAGTTCAAATTTAAAAAATCACTGTAGTCTACCACATTACCAGGCTAAAGAAGAAAAAAATCAATTAATACTGAAAAAGCATTTGACAAAATCTAATATCAATTCTCATAAAAGTTTTAGTAAACTGGGAATACAAGGGTATGTCTTCAATTTGATAAATAACATCTATGAGAACTCTAAAAAATATCATACTTAATGGTTAAGAATCCAGTGTCTTTTCTCCTAGGATCATGACTAATATAAGTGTATCTTTTATCACCACCTGTATTCAAATTCATAGTGGGAGCTAGTGTGATATGCCAGCAAAAAGAAATAAAAGATATACAGACTAAGAGGAAGTAAAAACCTGTTGTTATTTTTTAAAGCAGATAACATGATTGTACATGAAAAATATCCTAAAAGAAAAAATGTTCCTGGAAATAATGTGATCATGGTATGATCACAGAATGCAAGGTCAACATACAAATTCAATTGCTTACTTATAAACAAACAATGAGTATTTGGAATGTGAGATTTAAAAAATAATAGTTTATTTATAATAGCATTCCAAAAACAAAATATATGTAAGTACAATAAAATGTTATGTATGCAAAACTACAAAATGTTGATGAAAAAATTTAAATCCAGATAAATACAGATATTTTATTTTCATAAACTTGAAGATTCTATATTGTTATGATGCCAATTCTTTACAATTTGAATTATAAATTCAACATAATCCTAAATGAACACCCATTATGTAACTTGTAGATTACAAAAATTGCAAAATTGATAGGAGAGGCAAAAGGCCTAAAGGGTCTAGCACAATAATAAGAAAAAGATTAAAGCTCTGACACTTCCTACTTTCATAACTTGCTACACAGCTACAATGAGCGAGAGCATATGGTATTGATAAAAGAATAAACAGATCAATGGAACAGAACAGAGATCTCAGAAACTGACCTACAGAAATTTGATCAACTGGCCTCAGATTTTTAAAAAAGGCAATTCTATGGAGAAAGGACAGCCTTGTCTAAGAATAATTCTGTAACAATTGAACATACACACATAAAATGCACCCATACACACACACACAAATGAACATAAACATAGGCCATGTACCCTTCACAAAATATAACTCAAAAGGTACCATAAACCTGAATGGAAAATAGAAAACTATAAAAATTTTAGAAGACACCATAAGAGAAACACTAGATGACCTGGGCTTGACAATGAATTTTTAGATAACAATACCAAAAGTATCATTCATAAAAGAAAAATTGTTAACTTGGACTTTAATAAACTATAATTTTATCTGTGAAAGATATAGTTAAGAGAATCAAAAGACAAGTCAAAAACTGGGAGAATATAGTTGCAAAAGACATATCTGATAAAAGATTTACATTGGAAAGAAGCACTGCTGTTACAACTCAGCAGTACGAAAACAACCCAATTAAAGTAGGCAAAAGATTTGAAAAAAATACCTCACCAAAACAATATTATGAAATGCTAATTGCAATAATGTTGTATATGACTTGGTCCCCTCCCTCCACAGATAATATGAACAAACAATGCGACTGTCAGAAACAACATTGTCAGAACTCTAGAAAGTAGTCAAAGATTTATAGCAATCAAGTGAATACTACAACAAGAAACTGGCAACTTTAAAAGAGTAAGGAAGCTTTCCAACTTTTTTACTTGCCTGGCTATCCTTCTTCTCTGATTTACTGGTGACCTTGATGACAGAAGCCCACACCCAAGTATAGTACCTTGTTCCCTGGTTCTTGAGGGAGCAGAGCAAAACTTGTTCTTAAAGAATTGTGTGTGTTTTGGCCTGCCTGGAAGCTGCCTGAAGACCTGACACAGGGCACCTGTCTTTGATTTTCCTAACTCAGGATTTACTCAGGACAGACTCACCTGTCATTCCTACCAAATATTGTAAAGAAGATGAACAATTGCCAGCTGGGGCAAAGGATGACAGTTGAGGCCAACAAAAGTGTGTCAAAGCCTGAAAAGAAAAACTGAGGAGAGATTTGCTTTGGGAAATTGGGACATCCAAAAGAGCAGTTATTTGGAAAGCCGTGCACATATGCATTTCCAAGACAGGATGCATACTCAGGAAAAAAAAAAAAAAACCTGAGAAGACCTTAAATTTTCACCTCTATAGTCTTTGTGTAAGCAGGAAGTAAAGGATAAAGTAGAGTTGCAAATGGTGTGCCAGGTTAACTCATTGAAATAGTGCTATAACATAAGACCAGGCTGCAAAAAATGAAAAAAGTTTGTGGTTTTCAGTTTGGTTTTTCAGTTATGTGGAATTTCATTATTATTCAGTGAGAAATCTTTTCTAATTCCCTGAATGATTTCTTCTTTGACCTATGAGTTTTCCAGTTGCTTAATTTGTGAATATTTTGGTATTTACTTTCTATAATTCTCTTCTTGATTTCTAATTTAATACTGTTGGAGAAAAAATAAATAAAACTTTCCAAGCCTCAATCCTTTGAGCTGTGTTTTCTGGGCCACTATAAAATATATGTGCATAGATACAAGTTAACAACTTTAATGCTGCTATACATATATACAGAGGTTGAACAATTCAGTTAAAGGATGGTGAGTGGCAGGACCCAGGCTCCTCACTGTGGAAGTGGGACCTTGCAGATAAACAAGGATATAAGAACAAAGGATCCATGACGGAAGCATCAACATGCACTCACATTTAGCTTAATAAATAGTTACACACAAACATATAATGATATGTATATATGCATGAGTTGATACATACACATATATTTCCTTGCTTTGTCAGCCAAGAGGGGCTGAAGCAATGACAAACTCCAGTAGAAATGAACTACTAAATCACCCAGCACCCAGATACGGACTTCTAACATTATTCTCCAGTAAAAAGAGCCAGGGCTCCAAAGCAAAATGGCTGAGTCTAGGAATGGGGTTGGAAATACAGAAGATGAGCCTGGAACACTCTGGAATGCCAGAAAGCATGAAAATATTAAACCAGAAAGCCCCACAGGATGATGGGAATAAGTCAAAGGAACTCAGAAGCCAAGTGAAAGAATTTACAACAATCAAAAGAAAAATTTGAGCAACAAAATATATTTAAAAATATTGGATTATAGCCCAAAGTTTAAATAAATATCTACGAGTTCATCCTGATATAAATAAATGATCGAATAAATAAATGAAGGGAAGAGAAATTCTCAATAGGAAAAGTGTAACTCCTGACTCCTTAAGTATGAACTGTGTATAATAACTTTCTTCAATAGAGTACAGAATTTATCGTGGGAAACAAGAATGAGTACCTTTATAATGGATAAACCTGACAAATGCAACCTCCACTAGGTGATCAAGGTCAACATCTACAGTGATAAGTCAAATTAACACTGTCTACCTTTGATATGCTGAGATGTGAGGACCACTTCATCTCTTTGATCTTCCTTCCAAATGCACATAACCTCAATTTAATCAAGGGGGGCAGAAAAATCCCAATCTGAAATATACCTGACAGATACTCCTCAAAACTGCCAAGACCTTCAAAAGCAAGGAAAGTCTGAGAAACTGTCACAAGCAAGAGGAGCCTTAAAGAGATATGAAACTAAATGTAATGTAGTGGAATTGATGGAATTCCTGGAATGGGATTTTAACAATAGATCACAACCAAGAAAATCTGAATGAAGCTGGATTTAACTAAATGCTTCATTCTAACTAATATATGACTCTAATAAGTTGTTGATCATAGGTGTAACTGGATTTGGATATGTGGAAACACTCCATAAAATATAAGTAACTCCTTGACTGCAAAAAGTCAGTCTCTCTCTCTCTCTCTCTCTCTCTCTCTCTCTCTCTTTCTCTCTCTCTCTCTCTCTCTCTTTCACATACACACACACACACACACACACACACACTCTTTGGTGAGGGAGTCGAAGGGTAGGGAGAGCTTTTAAGCACTAAGAAATAGAAGAACTTGAGGAGAGAGTATATAAAGCAGCATCTGTATAAAAGATAATTATTCAATGCATAGTTCCACTACTGAGCTCAATGGTCATAGTCACGCTGTGCATATTTAAGACTAGAGTGTTTGTTATTAGGGGCTGTCATTTTCCAGCACCTCTCCCTAGGTGGTGGGCACCACAGAAAGAACAAGACGTTTAGAAATTCTAAACAGATTGCTAAATGGATATTGTTGTGACCTTTATTACTGCTCACATCCCTGCAGAAACTAACGTTTTCACTTCTTCCTTGCTGTTCATGGTCCGTGTTCATATTGTTCTCCTTGAGTCTGATGACACCAGAAGCCTTAGGACCTATGATTGACCCAGTTTTAAAAAAAGCAGTATCCTTGACCAGTCAAGCTGAACAACTTGCATGACCTGTGATGAACCCCTGATGCTACCACAGCAGTAGCTCTGAGTTAGATTGGTAAGATCTCTCTCTAGCCCCGGATTCTCCATCTATGCCTTAAACATAGTTATTCTGCATGAATAGAAAACTAGTTGTAGAAATGCTTTTATTTGCATATGCAGTAGTTATCCACAAATCAGCTCATGGCACCTGCCAAATAGACAAGGGGTATTTTAAACAACAAGAAGAGGACCCTCTACTTCCAGTTGAAATTTCAAAAATAATGTTGGACCAATGATAAAAACAATAAACCTAGAAATAAATTGAACAAGCTACCCAAAGCTTATCACCAGAGATAGTTATTTCATGGTGATAAAAGGTCAAAATTCACTAGAAAGACCTATAAATGTACCTAAAACAAAGAATATGTAACAAACAACAAAGATTCAAACTCATGTGGCAAAAATTTAAGAACTAAAGGGATAAATAGAAAAATCCATAATCATATTGAAAGTTTTAACATACCTCTGTCAGTAATTGATAGAACAATGAAACAAATGTTGTTAAGGATAAAGACTGTTTGAAAACCACTATCAACATCCTCTACTTAATTGATATTTATTGAAAAATCATACCATCAGCATTAGAATAGACATTATTTTCAAGTGCACACATATTATATGGTGAGCCATAAAACACATCTCAATAAATTTGAAAGGGTTGAAATATACAAAGTTTTGCTTTCTGATAAATGGTATTCAATTAAATTTCTAATGTAATTAGATATCAGTAAGAAGAAAATATCAAGAAAATCTCCAAATATTTGGAAATGAAGATGCTCATCTCTAGATAATTCATAGATAAAATAAGTAATCACATGGGGAATGAAAATATTACTTGAATGATAATGAAATACAACACAAAATTACTGGAATGTAGATAGATACTGCTGTACTACAGGGAATCACTCCTTTTTTGTTTGACTACTGAAAGTTTATGAGTGTATCCTCCCTCTTCTTCTCTGGTCCCACAGTTGAGCAATAAGAAAGTTCCTGTGCATCCCCCTTGCTTGGCACTGGAAGAATATGCAAACCATCAAGCTCAGGCCCACTTGAACAGTGATGAAATCTTCCCAGGCCCACCTTTTAGCCATAATAAAATCTAAATCCTCTCTGTTTCATTCAAGTTATCTACACTGATTAAGCCTGTCCCACTTTACCTGGAAAATCCTACAGAGTACGCATAATAGACATTTTCACAGCCTGTTGGTATGTGTGATGACACCAGTTTTAACATCTGACCCAGTTATATGGGTGGAGAATTAACTTCATTTTTGGCAGTCAACCACAAACAATTGTATACAGAGAAATATTGCTAAAATATATAGCTATATGGCTATACTTGAAAAGATAAAGGTCTAAATCAATATGTAAAATTTCTACCTTAAGAAATTTTTTAAATGGCAGTTAATCTCCAAATAATTAGTCAACAACAAAAAATTATAAAATAATGGAAAAACCTATAAAGTAAAAATTTAAGCAATGCCAAAACTTGGCTTCTTAAAAAAGTGAAGAAAATCAAATCAATAAATCCTTAGGAAGACTGATGAATAATAACATAGGGGAGATAGGGATACGTGTTTTTGTGAGAGAGGGAGGAGGAGGAGGAGGAGGAGGAGGAGGAGGAGGAGATTCCCAATAACAGGATAAGCACAGGAAAGAGAGGATATTACCCAAGATTCTACAGACATCAAAGGGGGAATTGTGACTATATTTATTGTAGTAATTTGACAATTTAAACCCGATTCCATAACACACACCTGTAATCCAAGTACTTGGGAGGTTTAGACAGAAGGATCGCAGGTTCAAGGGTAGCCTCAGGAATTTAGCGAGACTCTGTTTCAAAATAAAAATAAAAATGGCTGGAGGTGTAGCTCAAAGGTAGAATGTCCCTAGATTCAACCCAAGTGCCAAAAAAATTGACAAACTACAATTATGGAAATTACATACAAAAAAATTAAAATATAAGTGCCTCTATATCTGGAACCTTTATACTTTGCTGTGAAGAACGAAAAATGGTTCCACTGTGGAGATCATCAATCTCCTATGAAGTTAAACCATCATCTACCCTATGACTCATCAGTTTCACTCTTCATATTTATCTAAGAGAAATGGAAATATATTTTGACAAAACTTCCTCAAGAATGTTCACAATAGGTTAATTGTAATATTCAAATATGAAGGGAAAATTATTCCATCAAGAAAAAGTAGTGATAAAACTTGGATATATTTCATAATGTAATCATATTCAGTAACAAAATAGATGACCCACTGATAGTATAACAAAATGAGTGAATTAAAAAAAGTCATGTTCAGGGAAAGAGGCATAACATATATTTTGCATGAAATCCTAGACAGAAATCAAAACTTGGTGACCCAGGTGGGAGAGGGTGGAGCTCATGGGGTGAATTGAAAGGGGCCCTCAGGCACTTTCTGTAGAGAACAAGATGCTCAGTGTCTTGATCTAGGTGGTGTTTGGGCTGACATTTACAGTTATCAAGCTCATCAGACTAAACACTTGAAAAATTCATATTTGATTTTGTATGAATTATAGCTCCATAATAAAAATGAGTAATATTATTTTTCTTTTAAAGTCAACAAAATTCATTTAGGATACCTTTTGAAGCATCATGTTTTTTCTTTTGTTCATTATATTATTATTATTATTAGTGTGTATGTGTCTGTGTGTCTGTGTATATGGTACTGGAGATTGAATGTGAGGCTACATCCATAGCACCCCCCTTATTTATTTATTTATTTATTTATTTATTTATTTTCAAACAGGGTCTCACTAGGTTGGTGAGAATCTTGTTAAATTGCTGAGAATCTTCCTAAATTGCTGAGGCTGGCCTTGAACCTGCAATCCTCCTATCTCAACCTCTCAAGTACTGGGATTACAAGTATGTGCCACCAAGCCTGGCTATGTCATTATTTCTAACCTCAATAAATGTGTTTTTAAAAATATTTATTGAATTTTAGGACTATATCAGGATCTTCTCTGACCTTGGGTTTTGATGATCTGACAACTTTTAGATAAATCACATTCTTTACGAACACTTTAAAATGTCATTTTAAAATCTCCAAGCAAGCCAGGCACCATGCTTGTAAGCACAGTATGTGTGCGGCTGGAATGGGAAGATCGCAGGTTTGAGGCCAGCCTCAGCAATTTAGCAGAACTTCAACAACTTAGAAAGAACCTGTTTCAAAATAAAAAGAGCTGGGGATGTAGCACGGAGGTAGAATGCCTCTGGGTTCAATTCTCAATACACAAACACACAAAAACATACAAAGTAAGCTAAGGATAACCAATCAAGTGACTATAAAAGATATTTATAGGAATTTTTCTACCTCCATTCTTCTCTATGTGGTTGAAACCACACAATTAATAAGTTTCAGGGCTAGCATGAGGACTCAGGATGGTCCGTTTCCCAGTATTAACTCCATGCATTTAACTTCTGTGTTTAGTATTGCCCCAATTCAATTCAATTCTTAATCCAGGAAGAAGACTTGGAAGTTCCAGTGACATACCATCAGGTTTCTCTATCTGTCTCAGTCAGCATTCTCACTGCTGTAATCCAGAAACCCTGGTGACACAACTTAGAGGAAGGAAGACTTATTTGCTCATAGTGTTTGGAGATTTCTGGGTTCAGTCCATGTCAGGCCGGGTCTGTGGAGCTCAGGACATGGCAGCAGGAAGAAGAGAGAGAGAGAGCAAGGCTCTGCCTTCACATCATGAAAGCTGGAAAAAAGAGAGCAAGAAAGCAAGGTGATTAAAAGACAAAAGCACAGTCCCTAAGGCCACATCCCCAGGGACCCACATGCTCAAGCCACACCTCACCTGCCTAGGTTACCATCAGTAAATCCATTATGATGCATTTATCCACTGATGAGATTACAACCCTCATGACTTAATTACATTATCTCTGAACATTAATACATAAGCTCTTCAGGAAACATTCTATATCTAGCTGTAACAATATCTTTTCTGTTTTATTCATAACCGTTGCAGTGTACATATTTAGAGACCACAATTTCATCCCCTCAATTTATTGCTTTCATGACTTTGAACAAATTGCTCCTACTTCATAGTAGCACAATTTTATTATTTATAAAATGGAGACCATACTTCCAATTCAACTAAGTTATGAGCACTGTCTAATTAATGAAGCAAAGAGGCTTCAAAAAGCAGAACGCCTCTTGCATTTCTCAAACTTCACAAGAAGGTCAATAAAAGCAATGTGTTTGTGACTCAGAGCCTCTTACTTTTCCACTTATCCTGGAAAAGTGTGTATGTGTGTGTGTGTGTGTGTGTGTGTGTGTGTGTGAGTGTGTGTGTGTGTACACACTTGTAGCATTTCACTCTCTCATTCTTTCTCTCAAATTAATTACTATACCAGAAACAATTCAGAAACATATTTTTTCTTCTTTCAGAAGTATCTTCTTTGTAAAGAAGCTTGTCATTAAAATTATTGTGAAACCTTGCCTAGGTAACACTTTTTATTCCTAATGTTATTTGTGTCTTCTTTTTTCTTCCCCCTTTTTCTGTCTTGCCAAAGTTTTATCTATCATTATTTAAAAATAAAATTGTCTTAGCCTGGCACAGTGACACACTCCTGTAATCGCAATACTTAGGAGGATGAGACAGGAGGATCACAAGTTCTAGTCCAGCCTCAGCAATTTAGTGAGACCCTCAGCAATTTAGCAAGACCCTAAGCAAATTAGTGAAATAGTGTTTCAAAAAATTTTAAAGGTTAGGGATGTAGTTAAGAGGTAGAATAATCCTGGGTTCAATCCTTAGAACCCCTCCAAATGTCTATTGGTTTTGTTCACATTTGATTTTTCATTTGTTGGTTTGTTTTCAAATTCATTAATTTGCAATTTTTATCTGTTGTTTCCTTCTGATATTTATATTTATTTTCAACTCCAACCAGCTTCTTAAATTTATTTGTTAGCTGGCTTACATCAGTGTCTCTTGCCTTGTAAGAAATAAATTTAAGATTATAGTTTTACTCTAAAATGATATAAAGATCACATAATTTTTTTATTGTTTTCTTTTTATACCATGCATTACTGAGAAATCTACTCACAAAGTTCAAAATGCATGGACATTTTTTGTCACTATCTTATACTTGCTTTTTATGACAATATATTATGCTTGTTTATTTATTCATGTTTTTTTTCTTCACCAATCTGTCAGCTTTGTTGTTGTTGTTGTTGGTGCATTGTAGCTGTTTGTGAAGGTGAGATTCATAGCTATACAGTCATTCATATATTACTGTTGTTATTTAATTTCAAAGCCTCATGCTCAGGAAATGTGATCTATAAATTACTAATACAGATGCTCCTCAACTTACAATGTTGTTATGTCCTGATAAACACATTATAAGTTGAAAATACTGTAAGTTTAAAAATTAATTTAAGCTAGGGGTGGTGGAGGATACCTGTAATCCCAGTACTTGGGAAGCTGAGACAGGAGGATCATAGGTTTGAGGCCAGCCTCAGCAAATTAGTGAGGACCTTGGCAACTTAGCAAGATCCTGTTTCAAACTAAAATAATAAAATAGGGCTAGGGATGTAGCTCAGAGGTAAAATGCCCCTGGGTCCAATTCTCAGTACCACAAAAGAAAATTCATTTATACACCTAAACCATAGAATGTTGTAGCATAGCCTTATCCTATCTCAATCATAACCTGATCACTTACAACTGGGCAAAGTCATCTAACACAAAGTCTATTTTATAATAAAGTTTTGAGTACCTCACATCATTTATTGAATATCGGTATCCAAAAAGGGCTCATAACACAGAACACTGCAGAGTACTGGTTGTTTCCTCTTGTGATTGTTGGCTCCTGCCACTCCTCAGCATTGAGACAGAGATTGTATGTACTGGAGATTGCTAGCCCAGGAGGAAGATCAAACTTCAAAATTCCTAGTATGGCTTACTGAATGTATATCATTTTACCACCATTGTAAAGTCTAAAAATTAAGCTAGAACCATCAAGAATCATGGATTTTTCCATGTTTTTAATCTGTTGAGATTCCATTTATGGCCCAATATGTCATCCACTCTTGTATTCAATCACGTTGAGCAATTTTAGTAAAGTATATGGTTCTAGAAAATAGCCAATTTCATCTAAGTTTGAAACACATAAAGAAAATGTGTTTCAATAAAAAGAAAACTATTCCAAAATGTTGAGAGACAGTATACTGTGTTTTTTTATGTTCTATAGGTAAATATAAAAAATCTTAAGAGAAAACATGCAAAGCATATTTCTTGGATATATAGTTATTCATTCATCTATTCTTAAGAATTTGCAAGGATAAGAATTGTTTTGTTTTGCTTTGTTTTCGTGGGTCACATCTATTCTCTCCTAGTAACAGCGATGGGTCCGTGCAGACTCGTTCGTCACATTTGTTAGCATGATTCCTACAATCGGCATGGATTCTGCCAGGGATTGTGATGAAAGACATAACTGTGGACTAAGAATGTGTCACCCAAATTTCTTCCCTTGTAGCATTACTGCAAATAATTAGATGCAAAAAAATGAATGAGGAGATCATCATCATGATTTGGACAGCCACGATGCTGTAGTGTATTCAAAGACCATTCATTCGCCCATGGAGTTTTTACCTCACGCCTGTATGTGAGGAAATTCTCCAGATTCTGATGACACAGAAGTAAGCAAAGCAGAAATTTTTGCTTTTGTTAAGATCATAGTTTTATAAGTACAGGAGATTGCTACACAAAGGAAACCTAATTTGACTTAGTTTAACCCAGTATATGCCAAACTGTTATAAACTCTCCTCACTGAATATAATTTAATACATCCAGAGTATCTCAGTGCTATTTGGAAGAGAACTTTGAAAATAGCAAGGTTAGAAAACTCAGATGTTCAAATCCATGTCTTTTATCTCTTTAATATTTGACTTAATCGTGTCATAAATAAGTATCATACCTGACACATATTCAACCTGTACAGATTGCCTTGTACACCCTGTACTTTGGCATTACACATTATGTTTGTGAATTTTGAGTTATCACATGACCTCTCAAAGGATCTCAGGTTGTTACATTTAAGATTAATGAGGCATTGGATAGCCATTAAGAAGCTATTCAAGAATATGCATTTAATTAAAATGAATTATGTATATGAGATAATACCATTCAACCTTTTTAATTTAGAGAGATAAATCATGGCTATTTCACTCCTGAGAAGGGTCCTAACACTGGCAAATTGAATATTGATGTTACAATGCCCAAATAATTAATGCTGGCCAGATTCATCTGTAATAGGTATATCCTGAGACTGCCTACAACAGAAAATTAAGTATTCCTTTTTTAGTTGACTATGTGTGTGTACTTGCACATGTAATGAGCTACAAAAGTAGTGTAATAGCACTTATGCATAATCTCTGAATACAAAGTAACGTCAGTTCTCAAGAAAACACTGACCAGCCACAGCCTTAACTAGTTCATCAGTATTAGAGACTCAGTATGAATGTTTCCTTTAAACACAGACACTATTCATATGCAACACACTTACTGTCTATTGACTTATGAAAGCTTCCAGTGATTTTTTTTTCTGCCCAGGGGAAATGATGCCAATATTTTAATTCTAACAAGTTTGTGTTCAGAACAGTGTCTTGCATCCATTGGCTGCCAAATATGCCATAGACAGAAATTACCTGTACTTTGCTTCTATGTCTCATACCAGTAAGTGTCTGTGTATGATAAGTTTAGTTGTGCTAATACCTACTGAGTGACCAACCATATTAGGTACTACTGTTATCTTATTTTTATAGATGAGGAAACAAAGACTTAGTTGGTTAAATAATTTGCACAAGATCAAATATTTGATAAAGCCTGGATTCAAATTCTGGCAATCGGACTCTCAAAACTGCTAACGGTTTTGCTGTACTAACCGGCCAAAGGTATAATATCTCAGAGTGTTATGAAGCCCAAGGAGCCCAGAGTCCATCTCTTATATCAGCTTCTCATTCATGCTTAGTGAAGTTTGCAATTTCATGATCATCACCAACAGCATATCTATTCTGAACCCCCTTTTTTAGTTCTCTGTTTTTCTAACATAATCTAATTACTTAAAGGAAATATTCTTTGTGTCTCCCAGTAAGGAAATATACCAAAAACTCCTGAAATGTATGTATTAATATATGTTTATCAACATGCATAGTAGGAACTCAAATGTGAAGAAAGAGGTGGAACTTCTAACAGTGTCTGAGGTCTTTATAGAATTCTAATTCTCTCTTAACAAAAAAAAATAGAAG
Source organism: Glis glis (assembly GCA_004027185.1). Lineage (NCBI taxonomy): Eukaryota > Metazoa > Chordata > Mammalia > Rodentia > Gliridae > Glis > Glis glis. The sequence continues at coordinate 34,983 of PVJS01005190.1, forward strand.
GAAATAATATTTAATTAGAAGTTTCCTCTTAGAAATGGAAAGAATCTATTAGTTACCCAGGGGGAAATAGCAAAATGTCAAGACTAATGTGATTACAGTTTCCCAAAAACATTTCATTTGTTTTTCAATCACAGCCATCAACTGCAGCCATCTGACTACAGGCATAACAATAACCTTAAAAGGCTTATATCACATGGTTTATGCTGTGCTTCCAACAACGGCTTCGCAGCAGTTTAATCAATAAAGCAGCGCAAGCTGTGAACAATTATAATAAAACACCTAAGAATGATCCACAATTAAAAGGTAGAGGGAAAAAAACCCTCAATTTAGATAAACCAATCTGCCACTCAGTTTGATAAAGTTTGGTTGAAGTGTTCTGACACTCTCTTGGCATCTATCAACAGAAAGATATCTGGCCTTGAATCTAAATGAACTCTTCAGGTTGTACAAGAATAAAGAATTACAAGCATCTAGTTATATGCACTGGAGCATTGCTTGTAACCTAACAATCAACTTCCTATTGAAATTTCACATTAAAGTTTACCTACAAGGAAATGTCTACATCAATGTTAACATGTAGTTTGGAGTATCTCTGAATTATGACAGTTCTTTACATGAACATATGAAAGTTGATAAATACATGCTTACAGTTCATTTAAGAATATACAATTACCTTTTAATTTGTTAGACAATATGGATTTTTAGCAATTAAGACATGTTCAACACTCAGGGCTTACTTTTTATGATGTTGTGTCCTACACTAAATTTGAAGAATTCGTGAGAAAAGAGGGCAATAGAGGGCATACACCCAGGCTAGTCCAGACTAAGGAAATTACGTGTGCAAAACATGGGTGCCTAAAATAGTTTTACCTTTGAGATTTGCCAAGTAGTTTGGAGGCAAAAGAGATATGTGAGAAAATAGGGGTTTGAGCCAGGGAGTGACATGATTTGAATTTATAAGCTCCAACTTAGAAATGATCTCTGGATGCAGTGACAAGAATGGATTAAAAAAAGCAAAATCGGGTAATATTACATTATTTCAAAGTTGAAGTGATTAAGAGCTGGCCCGTTCTCAATTATACTTGCTGATGTGAGTGAACAAGAGCCTTCTGCAGGGCTTGGTTTAAAAAAAAGGGAGCAAGAGTGTGAAAAGTACTAACAGGGTAGGCCTCAAGGCTGCATTTCTGCAATTTTTGGTCTTAGCACCTATTTATCAGTACTAGAAAATTAAGTTAATATCTTCTATGCGGATATACTTCCAAATACTGATAGGTATATATTTATATAATTCCTTGAACATCCAAACATTGTCCCTTTCATCTTCCTATTCCCTTAGTCTTTGCCAGGTATGTAAGGGTGATGGTGTTTCTAGGACCTCTGAGTAATATCAAGAGTGATAATTTGTTGTGGGTAATTTGTTGTGTACTGAAAGGTGGTAACATTTTATGATAATTCCACGGAAACTTGGTGGGTAGAGAACATGCTGTTTTAGTAAATGTAGCTTAGAAATATAACTCAAGAGCAGTTGAGATGATCCACATGGCTGTAAGTCCTCAGAGTTGGTAGTAGACTGGTAGTTTACAGAGAGGATGGTTGGAAGAGTAATTTTCTAACCTGCTATGTTAGTTGAAGTGAAGGATCTATGAAACAAGGTCTAGGGAATGTGTGAAGGCAGAATAATTCCTGAGTGAAGAAGCAAAAAAATAAAAAGTAGATTTAAAAAGTATGACAACTCTGCAAAGACTGAAATTTTATTTATTATTGTCAGCCTACAGATAATGAAGCAGTTTTAGACATGAAAAATGTAAGATCAGAAATTAAAAACATTATACAGTCATACTATGATATTTAGTGGATGATGCATCGGGCTTGCCCTAATACTGGTTGCTCACCGAATAATGGCCTGGTTGTTATTTCCAATTTGGAATACAACTGGGTTTGTCTTTGTCCATTTCTGATAAAACAGAGTAGCGCAGACTGGGTAATTTACCAATAATTTATTTCTCATATTTCTTTTTATTAATTTATTATTTATTTATTTATGTATTTCTCATATTTCTATTTATTTATTTATTTATTTATTTATTGCAGCATTGGAGAATGAACCCTGGGGTATTCTACCTCTGAGCTACACCCCCATCCCTATTTTTTATTATTTATTTTGAAACAGGATCCGACTAAGTTGTGGAGGGCCTCACTAAGTAGCTGAGGCTGACCACAAACCTGTGATCCTCCTGTCTCAGCCTTCCAAGTACTGGGATCACATGTGTGCACCATCATGCTTGGCTTATTTCTCACATTTCTGAAGGCTGGAAATTCCGAGATCAAGGGGCCAGCATCTGGCGAGAGTATTCTTGATGCAGCATCCCATGGAAAAAGGCATAAGGACAAGAAAGGATAATAGTGAAGGGCCCTGAACTTGACCTTTTTAATGAGAAACCCGCTTCTGCAATAACAAACCCACTCCCACAATAATGACCTTAGTTACCTCTCCTTAGGCCCTACCTCCCAACATAGTTGCACTGGGCATTAAGTTTCCAACATGTGCTTTTTGAGGAGATCCATTCAAACTATAACAGAGTGGTTATGTGGAGTACAGAGCAATTGAATACTGCTTTAGATTTCGTTGGTATTTTGAATCAGTTAAAGTGGTGTCCACAAAGACCACATGGCAAGCTAATGGTATCAGAATGAAGATTCCATTGGTAGAACATAGGATCAATACTTACATTATGCTTCCTATTAACCTTGCCCTTTGACTTTAAATTTTGGTTAAACATTTTTGGCAGTCTGATAACCACATCAATGTGCCTTAGATTTTTATTGTTAGAAATGTCTGATCACAGCACTCAAGCCAGAGAATTTTATTCTTTAAAGTTGTCAAAATATAAGCCCCTTCATTCTAAATGCTCAGATGGAAAAGCTCAAGGGCAAATCAATACTAAGAATGCAAGGCCCTCACTAGGTTCTGCCTCAGGCACTTTAAACGATGGTGATCTCATGGTTGGATAGTAGGACCCGCTACCCTTCCGTTGCTCAAGAGTGTTCTGATCATCAGCATTTCTCATTCATTAGCTGGATGAATAACTTTAGATGGGATGATCTTCCTAGAAAAATTATTCGTAGTGGCATAAACTCTAAATATCTGGACCTTCCATGATAGGATGACCCTCATCACAATATTGGAGGCATAAATATAGAGGCAGCAAGGCCGAGCTACATAGAAACAACTGTATAGTAGAATTAAGCAAACTGTATAATAGAATTAAGCTGCCTGAAGACACATTGAGCAAGTAGTGGATTGGATAAAGAAAAGTCCCTTCCTAAGATTTGTAAAGAGGACTGGGCACAAATTATGTGGAACGTCTGAAAAATTTATGAAATATCTATGTAAAGTCAATTCTCTTACATTTCTTCACTTCTACACTACTGACAACTTTAGTCCACCACTTGCAAGCTATGTTTTCAGGATCTAATAGGTGAATTGTAGGACTTTTTGGACTGACTAGAAATATATATATATATTCTCTCTATCTATCTAATCTATCTATATCTATATCTATATCTATCTATCTATCTATCTATATATATATATATATATATAGAGAGAGAGAGAGAGGAATAATAATATTCCTTTCATAGGGTTAAATAATATAATGTATTTTTAAAGATCTTAGAATGATACCCAAGTACAACAATAAGTACACAAAATGTTTTGGTCATTTGCTATGATATTTATTATATTGCTTTGGATTTTAGTTGTGATTGGGAATGACTTGGGGTGGCAAAGGCCTAGTTGGATTGGAATAAATTCTTGGTTAATGATTAGACAACATGATTTTAACTACTTTTGACCATTGGGCATTTTGGGGGATGATTTCTCATAGGTTTTTCATGTTTCTGTATATCTGTTAGCAGACACACCATCAGCTTTTATTTTCCACTCTCTTGTGTGTGTGTGTGGTACTGGGATTGAACTCAGGGTCATTGTGCCTCTGAGATACACCTTAGCTCTATTTTATTTTTATTTTGAAACAAGTTATCACTAGGTTGTTGAGAGGCTTGCTACTTGCTGAGGCTGCCCTCGAACCTGTGATCCTCCTGTCTCAGCCTCCCAAGTACTAGGTTACACATGTGCACCACCTTGCTCAGCTTTGCACTCTTTTCATTATTATACTTGTATAATAGCCAAGAAAGAAAAAATAGTGTCTTCTAGTTCAGAGAAACTTGCTTTTTGTTCATATAGTAAAAGTAATGTCACTCTACAGGGAAATATTGAGCAGGTTTGCTTGCAGTCTTTTTAAAATATTGGGGTTTCCTTAGCTCAGGGTTCCCTGGCATTCACACCATTGCATGGCTCCTAATTGGGTACTTACCATCAGTTCCATGGGAGTTAGAGGACAGGAGAGCATGATACAAGAGGGCAGTTCATGCTGCCTGCTGAGCCATAAGTAACAAAATGTTATTTTCTCTAACCAAGGAGTCTCTCTTCCATCTTCTGCTAGAATTCATGAAACAGTGACAGGCTAACTTCTTAGCTTGCAAGCAGAGAACAACTCATATCCTTCAAAGTTCTTGAAAGGGTGGTCGTACAATTACAAAACAGAAAAGACAGTGTGTGAGAATATTTTCATTATCGATATAGTTTTTTGGAATATGTGTGATTTTAATTCAATCTGTTGTAGAATACTATGGTTTGAATAAGTATCCCACAAAAGCCCATGTGTTAAAGCCTTGGGCCCCATCCAAGGTGCTGTTGGAATGTGGTAGAATCTTTAAGAAGCAGGGCTTAGTGGGAAGTCTTAGGTAACCGGGAACATGTCGTTTAAGGGGGTGATGGGACCCTCAGCCCCTTTCTCTCTCTTCTGTTGCTGGCCATGAGTTGAATGGTTTGCTCTATGGTATACCTCTGCCCTGATGTGCACGTAAGGCCCAGAGCAACAGGACCAATACGTCGTGGACTGAAAACTCCAAAATGGTGAGCAAAAACAACCCTTTTCTCTTTACAAGTTGATCACCTCAGGCATTTGTTACAGTAAGGGAAATATACTGTATCAAGTAACAAAAATAACCATATCAAATCAGGTAAAGTGTGTACTCCTAGAATCACAGTACCTGGGAGGCTGATGCAGGAAGATCACAGGTTCAAGGCCAGCCTCAGCAATTTAGCCAGACTCTGTTTCAAAATAAAAACAAAATAAAGTAGGGCTGTGGATGAAGTTCAGATGTAGAATGCTCCAAGGTTCACTGCCCAGTATCACAAACAAATAAAATAATATTGATATTACACATACTTAACTATTTGGCAGCTAAGAGGAAGGAAAGGGGAGTACAGTGAGATTAAAATAATTTTAAGTTCAATGTATCTTACTTACAAGGTCAGACTATGAGATCTTCAAAAGAGACCCCAATATAACCAAACTTCCCCACAGGAATTCATGGATCCACTACCCAAGTGTCTGTTCAAACTCCTATGGTCGGCTGTTGTATTATCTGCAAGTTTTTATCCAGAAAGCACTCATAGACTTCGAACCTTTCATTCTTCACTGATTGGATTTAGTGTTTTCAATTGCCTAGTTCTAGTGTCCTCTTCATAGTCTTCTCCAAACTGCACCTTCACATTCAGGATGTGGTTTTAGACTTTGAAGCCATGCAAGTGGCCAACCAAAATCTGACTTACCCCACACATATTGAATCTTATCTGTTCATTAACTTCTGAGGATATTTTTTAATTTATATACCTTCCCTTTAATTAGATAGCATTGTCATCCTATGATCTATATATTTAAACTATACTTATAATCAATTTAATAAAATGCTAAGAAACATGAATCGGTCCTAGAATTTAAAGACAATTAATTAACATCAAATTTGAAAAACTGTTCATAATATTGCAATTAAGAATGGTCACAGAAAATTTTCTGAGTTTCTAAAAGAATGTCAATAAAGAAATTCAGGACTCTGACTGGAGAAAGATATGGGATAAGTTCATATAATTTAATAATTCACATAATTTAATAATTACACTGATGCTATTATCACCAAGACAAAAAAGGAACTGACTGTTTAATTTATATTAATTTATATTGCTGATAAATTGGTGCCTTTTAGGAACCAACTATAAAATCTGATATATTATGTATGCAGTTGATAGAAATACCAAAAGGCTAATGGTGTAAAAAAAGTCTCTAAAAATCTTCGAGGCATAAAGGAAATGTAAGCTTTCTAAGGGTCATATTGCAATGTTTTACTTACTACATGGAATGATAATGTTAAAAATTTTATTTTTGGTATATTATAATAAATAAATATAAATCATTCGTACATATTTTATTGACAAAATAATAGTCATGATACTTTATAGTTTTTTAATATTAATTTTTAATTTGTATACAATACAGTTCACTCTTTGTAATATACAGTTCTATGAATTTTGATAAAATCAGAGTCATTTTTTAGCTACCACAGTTAAGATAAAGTTCCAAGATAGCATGGTGGCACATACCTGTAATCCCAGTACTTGGGAGGACGAGATAGGAGCATCACTGGATCGAGACCAGCCTTAGCAACTTAGCATGAACCTGTTTCAAAATTTAAAAAAATTTTAAAGGGACTGTGGGTGTAGCTCAGAGATAGAATGCTGGGTTCAATCCCCAGTACCAATAAATACATAAATTAATTAACTAATTAATTAATTAATGTTCCATAACTATCCCTCCAAACTCCTTCATGTTTGGTACCTCTACATCTACCACTGGCCATGGGCAACCTGCAGTTGATATGTATTTTATTCCTTTACATTGCTAGGTATTATTTCATTGTTTTATCTACTGATAGGATATTTTCAGTTTTCAATGATTATAAATAAATATGCTATAAACATCTATGCTTAAGTTTTGGTGTGAATATAAGTTTTCATTCTCTTAGATAAATACCTAGGAATAGGATTGTTGCATCTCAGAGCAAGTATGTTCAACTTAAGTATGTAAGTGTGGAGGAAACTCCCAAACTTTTCTAAAACGTTTAAGCCATGTTGCATTCTCATCAGCAGTATAAGAGTTTTAATGCTCACAATTCTTACCGGCTCTTCATAATGTTAGTCAACTTTTTGTTGTTGTTGCTTTAAGATGCTGATGCTCTAACATTATGTGTTGATATCTCATTGTGATATTAATTTGCATTTTTCTAATAATTAATAATGTATGCACCGTCTCGTATGCTTTTTGTCAAACATATATCTTCTTGATGAAGTTCCTACTCAAATTTTTGGCCTACTGCTAGGGGTTGGAAGTTGTTTGATTTCTCATTGTTGTCATTCAAAACTTCCTTATATGTTTTAATACATGTCCTTGACAGGAATATGATTTGCAGATATTTTCTCTCAATCTGCAGCTTATCTTTCTTTCTTCACAATGAATTTTATGAAGCAAAGGGTTTTAATTTTGATAAGATTAATTTATCAGTTATTTTTTAGGGGTTGTACTTTTGATACCTTATCTAAGAACTCTTTTTGTCTAACAGAAAGTAACAAAGATTTTTATCCTATATTTTTATTTTAAAAGTTTTATACTTTTAACATTTAGGTCTATGTTCACTTTTGTATAAGGTGCAAAGCATGGGTTACTTTCCATTTTTTTTTCCACATGGATATCCAATTTTTCTGCACAATTTGTTATCCAATAAAAAATCCTCTCTTCATTAATTTGTCTTTTCACCTTTGTTCAAAAGAAAAGTTGATTATATTTGTTTGAGTCAATTTCTGAAAGCTCTATTTGTTTCATTAATGTATGAGTCTTATCTTTCCATCAATAACACAATGTCTTCATTACTATAGCATTATAAGTCTTTAAATCAGAAAGTGTCAATCATTCAACTGTGTTCTTATTTGTAAAATTGTTTTGGCTATTCTATTTCCTTTGCTTTTCCATATAGATTTTAGAATCATTCTGCCAATATTTACAACAAAATCATGCTGTGATTCTGATTAGAATTTCATTGACATTATAACAATATTGAGTCTCTATGAGAACATTAAATCTCTTTAGAAATTCTTTGTCTTCTTTCATCAGTGTTATGTACTTTTCAGCATACAGATCCTAAAAACATTTTGTTAAGTTTATATGTGAACGTTTCACTTTTTGTTGGTGGTACTGAAAATAGTATCTTTTTAAAATTCCCAAATTGTTTGCAGTGTATTGAAGTAAAGTTGACTATTATACAAGTTGATCTCTTACAATGTCTTTGTCATGTCTTCCAGTAAGAGAATACTATAGACTGAGTAGTTTAAAATAAGCAAATTTATTGGCTCATGACTCTAGAGGTTGAGATGTCCAAGACCAAGAGGCCAGCATCTGGTAAGGGCCTACATGCTGCATCATCCCATGGCAGAAAAACAAAAAATGAGTAAGAAAGAGCAAGACAGGGTCAAACTTCTCCTTTTATAAAGAACCTACTCCCATGACAAAGAACCCATTGCCAAGATAATAACATGAATCCATTCCAGAGGGCTTAGGCCTCATAGCCGAATCACCTCATGAAGTTCCAAATTTGTAGTACCGTTACACTGGCAATTAAATATCAACATGAGTTTGGGAAAAGACAGATATTCAAGCCATAGCTTTTGCTCAGGTGCCCCAAAATTCATGTCCAAAATACATTTACTCCATCTCAATAGTCCCAGAAGTTTTATTTTATTCCAGCACTAACTCAAAAGTCCAAAGGCCATAATCTCATCTAAAGATATGGATGAAACTCAAAGGATGAATTATCCTGAGGCAAACTCCTTTCCACATGTGAGTCTGTGAAATTAAGCAAATTATATGCTTCCAAAATACAATGATAGAACAAGCATACGCTAGACATTCCCATTCCAAAAGAGAAAAACATGCAAGAAGAAAGGCGGAAATGTTCAAGGACATCCAAAACCCTACAGGGTGAACAACATTCAATCTTAAGGCTCAAAAATCCTTGACTCTATGTTCCACCTTTTGTACACACTGGGGTGGAGTGGGCATTAGGCCCCCAAAGTCTCAGGCAGCACCATATTCATAGATTTTCTGGGTTTGGCCCTTACAGAGCTACCAGCAGGTAACACCAGCCTGTGAGGGCTCTTGTAAATTATAAATTAGCTTATAAATTAACTCTCCCAAGCCAGTTTTGCTTTCTGGTAGCTCTAGAGTTCTGAGGTCTAGGGGACAGACATGCAGTCCTAGAGAAAACTTTCTGTGGAAACTGTGATCTCAGTTCTACTGGGCATGGCCCTAATGGAGGCTCTTGGCACTCACTGTTATCTCTCAGTCCCATACCAAGAATGGTATTTGTTAGAATTCTTTTTGTTAAACAATAAACTGTAACTGACACATAATACTTGTACATATGTATGGGATGCAATATGATAGCTTAATACATGTTTATTGTGTGAAATGATTTGTTCAGAATAATTAACATTTCCATATCCCCAAACATCCACAATTTCTAGGCATTGGGGAATTTAAAATTCTTCTAGCTATTCTGAAATACATTGTAAATTATTGTAGACTGTAATCACCCTACCCTGTGATAAAACACCAGACCCAACTCTTTCCATATAACGGTATGCCGACCCTCCTTATTTAACCTCTTTCTATCTTCTCTGTCCCTGCACTCTGTAATCTCTAGTAACCATCATTCTCTTCTTCTCTGAGATCAACTTCTTTGGCCACTACAAACCAGTGAGAACATGAGGTATCTGTCTTTATTTCCCTGGCTTATTTTACTTAAAATGATGTCTTCCTATTCCATCCATGTTGTCACGAATGATAGTACTTCAGTCCTTTTTATGACAGTATAACGTTCCATTGTTTTTATATATGCCATGTATTCTTCATTCATCTATTGCTGGACACAATGATTGATGGTATACCTTGACCATTGTGAATAGTGCTGAAATACACATGGAATTTTAAGTATCTCTTTGATATAATTATTTCATTTCATTTGGATACGTACTCAGTGTGATTGCTAGAGTATATAGTAGTTGTATTTTTATTTTTTTATTTATTACATTTATTGGTGCATTGTAGTTATATGTTTTGATAAGTGTCAGTGTATCAGAAGCATGCATGGACACATTGCTCATTTAGCCCTAACTCAAATCCCACCCTATTCCCTCCCCCTTCCCTCCTTTCCATGCTCAGCATAGTGATTGACTCTGGTAAGTTTGTGTGTATACGTCATGTGCATCTGTGTATTTCCCTCTCCCCCCCTCCCATCTCCCTCAGTTAAGTCGTCTTCTTTGCTCAACTAAAGTTTTCTCCTTCTTTGTCTGGAGTCCCTTCTAAGTCCCATTCTCCCTAGCTTCCACATATTAGGGAGAACATCCGACTGTTCACTCTTTGTGACTGACTAATCTCACTTAGCATAATGTTCTCCAGTTCCCTCCATTTCCCTGAAAATGATGTAATTTTGTTTTTCATTATGGCTGTGTAAAATTCCATTGTGTACATATCCCATAGTCTTGTGATCCATTCATCTGTCGATGGACACCTTGGCTGGTTCCAAAGTTTGTCAATTGTGAATTGTGCAGCTATAAACATAGATACATATGCATTAGTCTAGTAGTTTGGTTTCAGTTCTTTTGGGTAGATGCCTAGAAGTGGTATTGCTGGGTCATATGGTAGGTTCATTCCCATTCTTCTGAGGATCCTACACACTGTTTTCCAAAGTGGTTGCACTAATTTGCAATCCCACCAACAGTGTCTTAGAGTTCCTACTTCTCCACATTCTTGCCAGCATTTGTTGTTGTTTGTGTTTTTAAAGATTGCCATTTTAATTGGGGTTAGGTGAAATCTCAGGGTAGTTTTGATTTGCATCTCTCTGATTGCTAATGGTGCTGAACATTTTTTCATACATTTATTGGCCATTTGTATTTCTTCTTCTGTGAAGTGTCTATTTAGTTCACTTGCCCATTTTTTGATTGGATTATTTTAAGTGGTGATATTTTTAAGTTCTCTGTATATTCTAGAATTCTTGATATACCTCTTTGTAAGCATCCATTGAGGACTATGCAGAAGAGATTGAAGAGTGAGTGAATTTTCCTTATATCTGCCTATATTGTTTCACTCCTCTACACTTGGCCTTTGTTAACAACACTAGTTGAATTCTACTTCCAGCTACCTCATTCCAGGGATAAAAATCACTCTCCCTGAAAGGATTTGTCTTTCCTTATATTTCAGATAAGTTGGTTGCCCTGAAATGTCAACTCTTTGATGGTTTCTAAAAAAGTTGTGAATTTACAATTGGGTCAACAGTATGTTGTTTTAAAGATGAAATTGATGCTGTAGATTTCTATATCCAAAATTGAAGCCAAAAATATCAATATTCATTTTTGAAGTGTTAAAATGTACAGACATATATTTAAAAAATTTCATTAGTTACTCATATATATTCTTAAACAAAAATATGTTAATAAAGAAGATTTTCCATTGTGTTTATGATTTTTTGTGACATCTTAAAAATGGTCAAAGAAAAACAACAAAAGATTTATTTTACTCAGGATATTTCAAGAAAAAGCACACAGATTTGAAGCTCTGGGTGCCTCTGTAAGACAGTTTGGTCCTAGCCTTTTGTAAGGAGGAAGGAAAGGTGATTGACATTTGGGATTGTTTTGAAATTGGGAGATGTTTTGATCAGCTCAACAGGGAATGTTTATCTTTGTGTCTAGGGGTCAGTCTGTTCTAGTCTCAGCTAATTATTCATGAAACAGAATGAGAAATTGGGGGATCTATGCCTGGCTTTTTCAGCAGGTTCAGACATAGAGGCAATGATCAGTTTGACCTCGTCACCAGTAGACAGGCAGTCATCCACAAATCTTAAGGGAGTCAAGAGTGAACAGTCTTATCTACCTTAGTTTGGAAAGGTGGTATTTGAGGTAAGCTATTTTTGGTAAATTTTAAGAGTGGGGGATTTTGAAAAGCAAAGGATTGGGGAAATTTCTTATATTGCCATTTTTAGGTAACACAAACTCAACTTAATTTCAACATTGTTATAACCATAATTGGAATGGCAAAGTTGAGGGGATGGATACATTTCCTTAATAATTAGTTTCCAATCATTCTGCAAAATCTGTTCATCTATCAGTTGTTCCAAATTTTATGTTCCTACAACTTAACATTTTAATACTAATAATTCTTACAAGTTTTTGTTTATACTTTTATTGGTGCATTATAGACTCACATCATAATATAGTTCATAGTGATAGTGACATACATGCACACAACATTTGATGGGCTTTCCCCCAGCTCCCTCCCCTTAACCCCCTTCCCTATACAGGGTATTGGGGTTGACATTGGTATACTTCACCTTAGAAGGAACACCTCACTCCTAAGCAGATTAGCAGTCTTTTATCCTATTTTATCTTATCCTTTAGTCATTTTTCACTCCTCTCCAGTAATAAAAGTAAGTAGACCTGAGAAAAAATTATCTGTTAATTAAAGTGACAAAGAGGTTAAAGAATGAGCTAAATGGAGACAGGGCCTTGGGAAAGGTGCTAGGTTGTAATGGTGAGAACTTTGAGTTAGGAGAATGTAGTTCAAGCTGTGTTAAAATAGGTTACATACTGAGGCAAAGAACTGATTCTTTTGGTCATAGAAGACACTAAGACACATAGTTGTCTGGAAAGGATGAGCATCTGTAGGAAACCAGTGTCAGTTCATGCTTAGTCCACTTCTGCTTTAAGAGCTCAGCGTTCATTAGCTATAACAATTTTTATCAGGTTTCTCTCTATATGGCCCTGTGATGGTTAATTTTAAGTGCTAATTTGTCTAAACCTCACAACCCAATTATTTGTTCAAACACAAGTTCAGATATCTCCATGTTGGTGATTTTTAGATGAGATGAACATTTAAATCCTCAAACCTGTAGACTCTGTGAAGGCAGATTATTCCTCCATAATGTGGGTAGACTTCATTCCATCAGTTGAAGGCCATACAACAAAAAGACTGCCATGCCCAGATAAAGGGGGGATTCTGACTCCAGACTGCCTTGGTATCCACATTGCAGTGCCAGCCCTTCCCTGGGTATCCAGCCTGTAAGCATGCTCTGTAGATTTTGAACAAGCCAGCCTCCACAACTGCAAAAAGCAATCCCATGAAATTTCTCTCTCCCTCCTCTCACCAAGATGTTTGAGCTATTTCAACAGTGTTACCCCACTGACCATTCTTTTGGAAACATATATTTTTACCTTAATTATCTATCAAATTATTTATGAGTAGGACTGGGAGACATTGAATGTATTTGAGAAAAACTAGGAATGAGAGATGTTACCTCTATATCTGTTCTAGGAGTCAAATTATAGATTATCATGTATTTTCTTCTTTATTACCAATATTTTTAAGTCTTAAGTCCTGAGCTATGTATAATTTAACAATTATGCATCATGTTGAATTCTGTATAGTTGTTATACTACATTTATGAATTTATTTTATATGTTAAGAAACTGAAATGTGCATTTTTAAATAAAAAAATTTTCAAAGTCTTCTATGGCTCTTTAACCAAGGATATTTTAGGACTGTTTAATTAAATCAGATTTAAGACAAGAATGATTGCTTACCCATTATTATTTAATATTTACTGCTATCATACAATGTTACATTCTATAATTCAATGCCAATTCAAATATTTACAAAAATAAAATAAGACATACATATTAGAAACTAAAATGCATCATCATTACCTAACTCCTTACCTAGATACCCATTAAGCTAAAATACTATTGGAACTAATTAGAGTTCGGGAGATAACCAGATAGAAAATGAACAAAATTGTCATTTCCTATATAACAAAAATAACCAACTATAACAGAAAATAAAATACAGCCATAAAGTGACAAAGTAAAACAAATTATAGGACCAAACTTTACAATATGTAAAAGTCTATATGAAGATAAAACATATATTTTAAAGAAGATAAATTCAATATATAAAGACTTTTCTTCTTCATAATTTAAAAATCTTCACATCATATAGGTATCTAAATATCTCCCCTAAAACTGACACATACATTTAGTGAAATGCTAATAAGTATTCCTAAAGGATATTTTAGAAGCAGAAGTAATAAATGCAGAAGGCTAGGTCAATTTTAAGGAAAAGGAAAAATTTGATATGAACATAAACACCCAGAAAAAAATGATCCAATAAGAAATTTTGCACTCCAAAAGAGGGTGATATGCATCAGTTAGCCAGCACTCAAACTGAATCTTAACTGAGCTTAAACTACAGACATACACCTTGCTCCTACCCCCAAGACTGGCTGCACACACCAATTCTGAGCTACAGTGATGAAAGTATAATATAAATTACTGAATACAGAGGAAAGCTTACACCACCAAAGAACAGCAACAAATTTTACGACAGAAAGAAAATCTTTAAAATGTTAAGAATGACGCAACCTGAATTTAAAATAGATGTAATTCTTATTCTAAGAACAAAATCTGATTCTTGGTCCTATACTTAGTTTGGTACACCTCTCATTAGAAATGAAGGATTTTAATTTAGACATTGTATCCTTCTTGGGTGCCCCAATTTTCATGTGACCCTGACAATCTTATCTCCACATTCAGCTAATTATTAAAGTATATAGCATTATTTTTAGCTATATTATCTGCAGGCATTTCTCAGAGATTAGTCTCCCTGAGAAATGCCTGCAGATAATTCCTAGAAAATATGTCATCTATTCAATTACAGAAGAGAACATAAAATTAGATCATATTATTATGAAATGTTATAACTTTTATGACCTTGGATCTTCCCCACCCCCATCTTCCCCTCATTTACAGTTCTGTGAATTGCCAGTGGCATTTCCTACAAAGTCCATTGTCAGATGTACCGCATTATGATCCCGATGTAGCTTGAAACACCACACAAAGTCCTCTTTTATTATTGCTTAGAGAAAAAGGATTTGCTCTGATCATAGGATCATGAGCAACAAGTTCATTTTTACTGGAGGAACCCTCTGACTCCTAAAACTAAAATAGCTACATTGTTATTTGAACATCTAGAACCAATCCAAGTATAAAAGTAGACAGTTTCATGCCTTTTAAGCAATGAATCTCATACTAACCTCACTTATAGTTTTATCTGAATCTCCTTACTCACATATTATATACCATTTACTGCTGCTTGATTTTATTTTATTTCATTTTATTGGATATTGCGAGTCACCCCAAAAAGTTCTTAGAAAAAAGGTATTAAAAATCAGATTGTGTGAACATGAGGATATCCAATGTCTTATACCAGCTCAAAAGATCCAATTGTGTTCTTTCTAAATTGTGCTCACTGTAAGTTTAAATTGGCAATTGTACATATATTTGTAACATACTAATCAATGAACATTAAAAATTAGACTTTGATTATTGTTTCTTTTATAAAGAATTCGGTACTAGACTACTTCTGAGTATGTCCATATTTACATTTCAGAACCAAAAAAAGATTGGGGGACTAAACTATTTTAATTATTGTTGAAATAGATCAAATCTTTCATTGGAAAACTCAAACAAAAGTAATAGGGCCATCAGCAAAGCTATGGTGATCATATTGAAGCATGAATAGAAGGCTACCATTCACACAATTTTCTCAAAATTTCCAAAATCCATATTTAAAAATATTAGATGCTAATATTTTCTATAGTATAAAATTATAAATCATGGCCATACACTGAGAACAAATCTGGAAGCTTACAAATACTATGTTGAAATAATCTTATTTTAGTCCCTCAATTATAGCCTATTTTACATCATAGTAACTGGATATCTTTCAATTAAAATTTCCCTTGAAAATCATCTGTTGCAATATTATTTATTTAGGACTAAAATAATTTATTTTACTAAAAGTTTTAATTCTATTCTATTTTGTGGACCACCTACAGATTACCTCAATATTACTGTAATTTAGTAGCCCATAACACTTAAACACAGAAATTAAAATTTAATCAAAGTTTTGGTCTCTTAAATTTTATTGAGTATATATGTTATCTCATAGAATGTTATCAAAAGTACTTGTAGTATATGTTCATGGCCATTCTTAGTTATTTTGTTGTTGTTGTTGTTGTTGTTAGTACAATATGGTGGACTAGGCGAGCATGAATTTCCTTCTATTGCTAATGTACTCATTAAAGGATAAAGATTAGATATTCAGTTGAGCTGAAAAAATATCAGTGGGAATTTAGAGTGATAGATTAGAAAAGCTAACAAGTTACAAAAGTTTGTAAAACATTGTTATGGTTTTGATTCAGAATGTCCCCCTAGAACTCATGGAGATGATGCAGTCATTTTGAAGGCAGGGCTTGGTTTCTGAGGAAGGGTCCCTGGGATGTGTGGCCTTGAGGATTATATATGATACCAGCTCCCCTTGCTGTCTCTCTCTCTCTCTTTCTCTCTCTCTCTCTTGCTTCTGGCCTCCATGATGTGAGGGCAGAGCCCTCTCTCTCTCTCTCTCTCTCTCTCTCTCTCTCTCTCTTTTTCTCTCTCTCTGCTCCATATGTCATGCTCTGAACTCGGCAGACTTCACCCAGCCTAACATGGCCTAAAACCCTGAAATGTCCAGAACTGTGAGCAAATAAATCTCCTTCCTCTAAATTGTGGTGGCCAGGTGTTTTTGATTACAACAATGAGAACTATGACAGAAACATTATAGGGAAAATAATGTTCAGGCCAGGCGTGGTGGCGCACTCTTGTAATCCCAGTACTTTGGGAGGCGGAGACCGGAGGATCCGGGTTCACAGCCAGCCTAAGCTCTCTCTCTTTCTCTCTCTCTCTCTCTCTTTCTCTCTCTCTCTCTCTCTCTTTCTCTCTCTCTCTCTCCCTGTCTCTCTCTCTCTCTACTTAGTGAGGCCCTCCGCAACTTCATGAGACCCGATTTCAAAATAAAGTATAAAAACTAGGGCCGGGGGTATAGCGCAGAGGTAGAACGCCCCTGGGTTCAATCCCCGGTACCACACACACAAAAAAAGAAAATAATGTTCAACCTATAACTCTATATGATAAAATGAAGATAGCAGCTATCTTGGTGAGCCCAAGCAGGAGCTAGTGGCTTCCTAGACCTGGCAACTCTCAGAGACCAACTCCAGCAAAGAGGTTAAAGCTTGTCAAGCCAGTGACTATAGAGAACCAACATGAAAAGCTATCACCTTCTTCTCCTCATATTTAAATACCTCCAGACACAACTCACCAGGCCACCCAGCCAAACTGCCCATCGAACTCCTGTGATTGAAGTTGAACTCAGTGAGACCAATAAATGACAGGCCCTTCCTCTAGGGAACCCAGTGGCTACACCCTGCCTCATCAAGACCACTGTGAATCTCCAGATCAACAAGCCAAATCACCCAGTGAACTCCAGTGGCTTTACCTGAATCCATGGGGACTGAGAAACTACAGATGCTTCCTGCAAGAACCCAAACAGTGCTAATCAAAACCATAGTTTACAAACCATGCTAGGAGGAGCATGAGCAGCTGTAGGGACTTGCTCAACAACAAACAAACCCACTAGATTTGTGAGTTTGTGAAAACATCCCTCCGGAGGTGGGAGTGGGGGCTGCGGTTGGACACAGCACAGTCCCTAAGGACACTCTGGTGGGCAAGACCTAGAGTTTGCAATTCTTGCCCGCACTAAGAACTATATCCTATTAAAGAGGTTCTGGGGAACTATCTCTAAATCTGATTATATGATGCATATTCATTGAAGCAAATATATGCCCCCAACATGAGCCATTCTGTGAAGGAATAGCAAATAGACATAGGATTCCCACATAAAGAGGAAGAGGATGCCAAGACAAAAAAGATACAAACCTGAGAATTCTGAAAACATGAGAATGAAGGCCAATGAGTAAACAATAAACTCCCACAACTCAATAGCAAGGGAGATGACCTATACTGAGCTGCAGAAAATGCCAGGAGAGTTCAGAATTTTGATTTTCCATATGATCGAAGGCCATAGAAATGAAATCAGAGAAGTATATAGGTTTGAAATAACATATGAATACAGAAATGGAGTCCCTTAGTAGAAGAACCAAAAAGAGGATCTGAGGAAAATGAAGGAGACAATAAATGAATCAAAATTTCAATAGAAACCACCTCTGGCAGACTGGACCACATGGAGAATAGAGCCTAAATCTTGGAAGACAACGTATTCAAAACTGACCACACAGTCAACAATATGGAGAAGACAATACAACAACATGAGTAGAATATTCAAGAAATATAAGATAGTATGAAATGACCTAACCTATAGATAATAGGCATTAAGGAAGATCTAAAAGTGCAAACAAAGGGCATTAGAAATTTCTTCAGAGAAATAATCAGAGAATTACCCAACCATAGAAATGAGTTGGACATCTATATACAGAAAACATTGAGAACTCCAATTAGAAAAGATCTAAAAAGAACTTCTGTGTGCCACATAATAATCAAAAAGACTAGTGGAAAGGACAAGGAAAGAATCTTAAATGTATCAAGAACAAAAGAAAATGTGCCATTCAGGGGCAAAACAATGAGAATCACTCTAGATTTCTCAACCCAAATCATGAAAGCCAGGATGGTCTGGTATGATATATTCCAGACTGTGAAAGAAAACAACTTAAAACTAAGACAGCTATATCCAGCAAAAATATCTTTCAAAATTGATGGAGAAATAGAAACCTTCCAAGATAAGCAGAAACTAAAAGAATTCATGATTACCAAGCTGGCACTAGAAAAAAATACTTCAAAAAATAAAACACAGAGAAGAAAAAAGAAATAAATACCAGAACCAGAGAAGGGGTGAATTCAATTAGATGAACAACTAAACAAAGGAAAAATAACACTATATCAACCACAAAATATAACTAAAAATGACAGGAAATATAAATCATCTCCCAATAAAAACATTGAATGTCAAAGGTCTAAGCTCCCCAATTAAAAGGCATAGATTGGCAATATGGATTAAAGAACATAAACCAACTAAATGCTGCTTGCAAGAAACTTGCTTTAAGGCAAAGATATTCATAGGTGAAAGATGAAGGGATGGAAAAAGATATTCCATGCAAATGGAGAACGAAAACAAGCAGGGGTAGCAACATTCATATCCAACAAAGCCGACTCTAAGCCAAAACTTATCAGAAGAGACAAGTGGGTGAGTTCTTACTAACAAAAGAAACAATCCAACAAGAAGATATAATGATAGTAAACATTTATGCTCCAAATGTAGGCACACCCACTTTTATAAAACAAACTCTTTGGGATATTAGATCTCAGATAGACCCTAATACAATAATATTGGAAGATTTCAACACACCTCTAACACCACTAGATCAATCTTCCAGGTAAAAGATGAGTAAAGACTCTTCAGACCTAAAGACAACTATAAGTGAAATGGACCTAATAGACATGCAGAATATTTCAACCAACAATAGCTGAATACATATTCTTCTTAGCTGCCCATGGAACATTTTACAAAACAGGCCATATTCTGGGCCACAAAGCAAGTACTAGCAAATTCAAAAACTGTTATATAGTTCCTTGTGTCTTTTCAGATCATAATGGAATGAAAGTAGAAATCAACAACAGGAAGACCAAAAGAAATTACAGAAATACATGGAGATTGAATAATACACTTTGAATGAGGACTGGATCGTAGAGAAATAAGAGTGAAACAAAATTTCCTAGAATTAAATGAAAATAGGGACACAATATACCAAAATCTATGGGACACTTTGAAGGGAGTTTTAAGAGGAAAATTTATAGCACTGAGGGTCCACATGAGAAAAACAAAAAGTCACCAAATAAACAACCTAATGGTATACTTCAAGGCCCATGAAAAACAGGAACAGACTAATCCTAAGGCCACTAGAAGGCAGGAACTAATTAAAATCAGAGCAGAAATCAATGAACTAGGGAACAAAAAAATACAAAACATCAACAAAACAAAATCTGGTTCTTTGAAAAGATCAACAAGAATGATAAATCCTTAGCCAACTTAACCAAAAGAAAGAATTTACCCAAATTAGAATTTTTTTTTTTTTTTTTTGCGGTACCGGGGATTGAACGCAGGGGCGTTCTACCTCCGCGCTACACCCCCGGCCCTATTTTTTATACTTTATTTTGAAACCGGGTCTCACGAAGTTGCGGAGGGCCTCACTAAGGAGAGAGAGAGAGAGAGAGAGAGAGAGAGAGAGAGAGAGCTGAGGCTGGCCGCAAACCCGGATCCTCCGGTCTCCGCCTCCCAAAGTACTGGGATTACAAGCGTGCGCCACCACGCCCTGATATAATTAGAAATTAAAAGGAAGATATGAACATAGACACTGGGGAAATCTGGTGGATCATCAGAAACTATTTTGAAAATTATACTCCAATAAACTGGAAAGCATAGATGAAATTGACAAATTTCTAGATATATACAACCTACCTAAATTGAACCATGAGGATATAGAAAACCTAAAATAGCCAATAGCAAGCAAAGGGATAGAAACAGCAATAAAAATGCTTCCATCAGCTGGGCATGGTGGCGCACGCTTGTAATTCCAGTACGTTGGGAGGCGGAGACCAGAGGATCCGGGTTCACGGCCAGCCTCAGCTCTCTCTGTCTCTCTCTCTCTTTCCCTTTCCCTTTCTCTCTCTCTCTCTCTCTCTCTCTCTCTCTCTCTCTCTCTACTTAGTGAGGCCCTCTGCAACTTCGTGAGACCTGGTTTCAAAATAAGTATAAAAAATAGGGCCGGGAATGTAGCGCGGAGGTAGAACGCCCCTGGGTTCAATCCCCGGTACCGCAAAAAAAAAAAAAATGCTTCCATCAAAGAAAAGCTCAGGTCCAGATGGATTCCCAGGTGAATTCTACAAAACCTTTATAGAAAAACTAAACCCAAGCCAGGCATGGTGGCGCAAGGTTGTAATCCCAGTATTGGGGAGGCTGAGACCAGAGGATCCAGGTTTGCAGCCAGCCTCAGCTACTTAGTGAGGTGCTCTACAAATTAGTAAGTTGCTTTTTCAAAATAAAGAATAAAAAATAGGGCTGGGGGGTAGCTCACAGGTAGAATGCCCCAGGTTCAATCCTCAGTCCCCCCCAAAAAAGAAAAGAAAAACTAAATCCAATACTTCACAAATTATTCTGTGAAATAGAAAGAGATGGATACCTTCCAATCTCCTCCTACAACACAAATAAAAATACCTCAAGAAAATGAAATTACAGATTAACATCCTTGATGAACATAGATGCAAAAATTCTAAAAAATTATATTACTAGTGATACACATTCAAAACTGTATCAAGAAAACTCTACACCATGACCAAGTTGGTTTCATTCCAGGGATGCAAGGCTGGTTCAATATTTGCATAGTGATACATGTTATTCACCATATAAATAGAACTAAGGAAAAAATGATCATATGAATAGATGCTGAGAAATCATCACAATTCCTGATTTCAAATTATACTACAGAACTATAGTAATAAGAACAGCATTGTTTGGGCACAAAAACAGACACATAGACCAGTGGAACAGAATAGAAGATACAGAAAAAATCCACACACTAATCGTTAATTCTTTTTCGACAAAGGTGCCAAAACATACTCTGGAGAAAAGACAGCCTTTTTCAAAACATGGTGTGGGGAAAACTGGTCATTCATTTGTAGAAAAATGGAATTAAATTCCTACCCCTTACCCTGCACAAGATTCAATTCAAGATGAATCAAAGACCTGGGAATTAGATCAGACACTTTGAAATTACTAGAGGAGGACTTAGGTCCAATAGTCCAACATATAGGCAAAGGTCGAAGCTTCCTTAATATGACCCCCAAAGTTCAGGAAATTAAGATAAGAATTAATAAATGGGATAGCATTAAACTAAAAATTTCTGCTCATCAAAGGAAAACACCAAGAGTCTAAAGACAGAGCCTACAGAATGGGCGAAGGTCTTTGCCAGCTATTCCTCTGATAGAGGACTAATATCTAGAATATACCAAGTACACAAATCTAAACTACACTGAGATTCCATCTAACCCCAATCAGAATGGCAATAATCATGAAGTTAAATAACAATAAATGCTTAAGAGGATGTGGGGAAATAGGAATTGTTCTATATTGTTGGTGGGATTGCAAATTAGTGCAACCATGATGGAGGTCAGCGTGGATATTCCATGGAAAACTGGAAATGGATACAGTATATGATTCAGCTATACCACTCCTGATTATATTTCAAAGAGCCTGAAATCAGAATATTATACTAATACATGCACATTCATATGTATAGCATCGCAATTCATAATATCCAAGTTATCTAACCAACCCAGGTGCCCATCAATAAATGAATGGATCACAAAATTATGGGATAGACACAGAACAGAATTCTATTCGGCAAAACAGAACAAAATTATGTCATTTGCAGGAAAATGAATGGACCTGGAGAACATTAGGTTAAGTGAGATTAGCCAGTCACAGAATGTGAAGGGTCATATGTTTTCTCTCTTATGCAGAAGTGAGGGAGTAATTGGGATACAGGACAGACTTTAGATAATGGAAGAGAAGTTCCAGTGGAGTGAGGGAGATAGTTTGGGGAGGGAGTGAGAGGGAGAATTAATGAAGGGAACACTTCCACTGACATTATGTACACATGTGAGAATACCAATGACAATCTCATTATTTTGTATGGGGAAGTGGGTGTGCGTGGGGTGGGAATCAGGGGAAAGCTCACCAAGTGCTGTGTGCGTGTATGTCACTATCACTTCAAACTACATTATGATGTGAGACTAATGCACCAATAAAAGTACAAGAAATGGAAAACATTATCTAAAATGAAGTATTACTACTCAGGGAAATAAATGAAGATAACTAAATAAATATATGGTAAGAAAACCACCACAACAACAAAATCACACAAACAAAAAAGAGCATTTGCAATTCCTAGTCACGGCCCAAAGTGCCCTGACAGGATGTTCTACAGGATAGAAGGTGCTAGAATATAGAAGTACATAGAAGGTGCTATCTATTAGAACTGCAT
The DNA here is from genome assembly GCA_004027185.1 of Glis glis. Lineage (NCBI taxonomy): Eukaryota > Metazoa > Chordata > Mammalia > Rodentia > Gliridae > Glis > Glis glis. The sequence continues at coordinate 57,978 of PVJS01005190.1, forward strand.
CCAACTTCCTATAGTAGAAAACTTCAAAGCAAGAGCTTAATATTAAACCATAAAAGTTTCTTTTCCACATATAAGAATAAATTCAGATATCAGGGATTTTTCGTAGCTACAAAATTTCATCCATATTCCAGGGTTATTTTATTATTCATTCTCTCTCTCTCTCTTTCCTTCTCTCTTATCATTCTAGCAAATTTCAGCCTTACTTATATTTTCCATTTGGTTCTTGTACCTTCAGATATTGTATTAACATTTTAGGCAGGAAGAGAAGAAGAAAGCATGAGGGAGAAAAAGTTCCTGTGCTGAATATAAAAGGTACCACCACAGCCAGGCAGATGACAAAACCATGTGAGCAGGGCCAATGCTACAAAGCAATGAGGAATGGCAGTGACTAGTAAACTTGACAATGATGTTTCAATTAAAGAGATTGAGAATAGTTTAAAACAGTATGAGCGGCAAACGTCCTGATCTGTCCTATGGACTTCCAGGGTTTGTACAACACTGTTCAAGTTCTTCCTATGAACTATAATGCAGAGAACTTAAAAAACCTCGGGAGACACAAGTGCTAGTAGGAGCTAATAAGACTGAGGCAAACTCAAGAAAATCCTCAGGACTCAAATAGGATGGATCAACCATGCAAGACTGAATCTTGCTCTAAATCCACCAGCATTTATAGAACCTACTCTAAGCCGGGTATTTTACTGGAGCTAAGGTTTCAAAGATGATATCAAAGAAGTCACACTGTTAAAAATAAAGGTGTCCTAGGCTGGTGATGTAGCTCAGTGGTAGAGTGCTTACCTAGCATGCACAAGGCCCTGGGTTCTATTCCTAGCATTGAAAAAAAATGGATCAAAATTTATCCTCAGCAACTTAGGGAGACCCTGTTTCAAAATTGAAAAAAAATTTAAAAAGTGCCTGGGGATGTAGCCTCAGAGAGAGAATGTCCCTGGGTTTAATCTTCAGTGCCCTCCACAAAAGTAATAATAATAAGGTGTCTTGAATTAAAGCAACAGCAAGCTTAGGAGAAGGGCATTGCTTTGCAATATTTTTAGAAGTTAGGTACAAAAGAATTGTTTGCCAAGCACAAGTATAGTTAGGTGGTATTCATTTCCAAGTGAGGCTACATATACTCTGGGCTTTTACAAAAGCAAGACATGTGAGAAGAGATTGGGGACTACTCCCCATTCCAAAATACTGAAGAGTTTGAGGGCAGGTGTGGTGGCACTCCCCTATAATGCCAGTACTTGGGAGGCTGAGAAGGATCTCAGTTTCAAGGCCAGCTTCAGCAACCTAGCAAGACTCTGTTTCAAAATAAAAAAAAATAAAATACTGCTTGGGGAATGTAGCTCAGAGATAGAATTCCTCTGGGTTCAATCCCTAGTACCAAAAAGTAAAGAAAAATAAAAAATAATTAAATGAAGAGTTGATCCTATTGAGCAAGCAACTCTCTAAGTTATTAGTCCCTGAAACAAGATTAAAGAAAAATGTGCCTTTGTGACACACATGAAAGAGGACCCAGCTGCCTATCAGTGACACTGTGGGGATACAGAGATGGGCTTTAAATAGATTCTCCATCTCTGCATGTGGGCATAGAATAGATGCCACTGACATCCAATTCAACTGAGATATGTTAATATCCTGAACTGCTAGTCCTCAATTCAGCTATTCTCAACTAAGAACTCACATAGGTCAACTAGTTGTGAGGTGTTTTGCATGTGTTTTGTTTTAATAAAGTATGAGGTTTTTTTTTTCTCAAGTGGAAGGGAAAGCAGAGTTACAGTTAAGTGTCTTGGGAATATATCATGCATACTAATATCATCCATCAAGTGTGATTCAATAGGAAAACTGATGCCTGATTGATCATGGGAGAGAAGAGAGTAGGCTGGGGCATGAGCGTGTGGACAGAGGAATGGAGACTTAAAGGCCTTAGATGAATTGCAGTATATGTGTCATGTGTGTCTCAAATATGGGGAAAAATTATGTAATTCAGACATTCATCAAGAGAAATTCCTAAACGAAAGCAAAAAAAAAAAAAGCAAACCATGCGATTTGACTGCAAAGTGACATGAATATTCTAGCAAATAAACCTGAAAATCTCTCACAGGTTAATGTTATGAATTGTTAAGTCAGAAGGGAAATTTTTACAACAATGCCTTTGCTCCAATGTTGTTGGGATTCTGGGAATTTGTAGTGTGTTCTTTTGAGCATTATCAGACCAAGAGTTTTGCTTTGTAGAGTGCATTGGCTCTTTAAAACAGCCAAGTATTAATCATGACCAACTTAGGAAAATAAACCAGGGCATTGGCAATCTTATGCTACTCAAAAATCTGCCTCAGAATGCAATTTTAAAAGGTTTCATAAGAGTTTTGATCCATTGAAACAGCTCTGGACAACATGTATTAACTGCTATGTTAGACACTCTGAAAAACATATTTTTAAATGTGTTTTTCAGTCTGTTTAAAAAAAATAAGCAAAGTGAAAGCTTAGAACTTCATTATCACATATCAATAAGAGTCCAATATAGCTGCAGACAAAATTTATAGTTTCTCTTTCAATATTAGCTGCCATAAAAAATCAAAGCTTGCTTTATACATAATACATAAACCAATATGGAGATGTGTTGCACAATGATTCCACTGGTGAAATAAATTCTGAAATATTATACATTTTCATATTCAGATACTCTTCTTGGTATAAAACTTTATAACATTTTTCTGTAACATCAAAGGCTTAATTTCTGAGTTACCTGATATATTAAAAATGATGTATTCCTTCCTTTTTAAATACAACCTCCCGGAAAGAATGGCTCAGAATAGAATGTCTTAATATATTAACTTTCTATTAAAATGCATGTAGATTTCTGAGATGTTGGGAACCAATTTGACAGCCTTATGAACTTTATATCTGTTGAAATGCCTTCTGGTTGACATAATAGTGTTAGGAGCTCTGAATACTAGAATTGCAAAGCTTCTGTCAATACACATTTTTTCCATGAGTCATTTCTTTATGGAAAGCTGCTTGAATCAAAGAGGGAACTTCCTATATAAATGAGTTTGCCATCACAGTAGTTTAGTGGTAAATAGTGATCAGAGAAAAGAATTTAGCAGGAGTTTTTCCTTTATCTTTGGTAACCAGTAATACCCAGTGTTATTATTAAAATGACACTATGCTTGCTTCTTTATTTCTAGCTTTGAGATAGATATCTTAAACTAGTTCCAAGGCCATATTTCCAATTAAAATTCACTTGGTACCTTGACATCCTTCTTTCTCATTAAACTGAGATGATAATTATAAGAAAGTTGAGGTTATAATTTCTCTCATTCCACAGTTAAACTCTTGCATTTGAATGCATAGATATCGACTCACGTTGCATTGAAAGATTTCTCATCAAGAACATGTCAGAATAGTGTGAGCAGGTGAAAGCTGACCTTAAATGTCCCAAGCATGGCAATCTGTTGCCTGGTCATCCAAACTCTGAGGTCAAATACAATGGAAAAAAGGATAAAAGAAAAGAGTGTTTCTAAAGTCATAAGACATCTGAAGTAGAGTTCAGAAGAAGGGCTCTAAGTTTAATTATGTTAACTACGTTTTTCAATTTTTTTCAATAAATATGGGTTGTAATTGGTTACAAAGTAGGCTAAGTTCAGCCAAATGTCAGAACCAGTAAACAAGGGTGAACTTGTGTACTTTGGGCAGAAGTAGAAAACTCTGTTGATACCCAGATAAATGATTCAATCAAACTTCAAAACCTTCTGAAGATGCCCATCGTTTTCATCTTTTCCAAGTGTTCTTAGCAGCATTCAAGTTTCTATTCATTATTTTGTTTTATATCATCAAAGTATTTCTCTGAAAAAATCCTTTGTGTGGTACATAGTAGACACAAGAGACTTTATTGTATAAATAAATTGTATTATTTGTACTAGGGAGGGAACCCTTGCTCCCTAGGTAGGCATTCTACTTCTGAGTTACGCTCCCAGCCCATTTTCTAAAATTCTTATTTTGAAGTGGGGTCTCATGTGCTTTGCTGAGGGTCTCACTAAGTTGCTAATGCTGACTTCAAACCTGTAATCCTCCTGTTTCAGCCTCCCAAGTACTTGTATTACAGGTGTGCACCACCATGTCTGGAATGAATAAATTTATTATTAAAGAAGGTTCTAAAATTATTCAGGTACATCTTAGGTGGTAAATTGTTTGGGGCCAAAATATTTCTTCTCAACATCTCAATTGTAATTTGGTAAATGATTAAAAATGACTTTCCCTGGGTCACAATACATAGCATAGTCTGCTAATAAGAAGGTGAATAAGACAAGATTCATAGCATCAATGAATTCCAAGATTATTATATAAAAAAGACATACCTCAAATTACTCCCTATAACCTCCTGCTTTATGATCGTTTCATTGTAATTAAGAGCTTGCATAATAATGAACAAGTCTCGAACTTACCATTGTTTAATGAATGTGGGTGATGCTGATGTTGACACTGATGACATGCTAGGTCAATTGGTGCCAAGCCAAAGCCATCAATAGCATTAAGAAAACATAATGAGTTGTCCATAAGGTGGAAAACCCCTAGCTTTTATGGAAGCACAGGCAGTCAGTAAATCCACATGCCTCTGAATCAAGAAACCATTAACACACATGCACTTTCTCCCTCTAAAATATTTCAGAACAAACAAACTACTACTTGAAAAATGCTATACAAGTCCTTTCATAACTTTTATGACATACATTATGTAGCTATTTAACAGATAAGAATTTCAGCAACCATGTAAAGTGGGGACAGAATTTGAAATTCTTAGTCATTGTCAAATCCACCAAGACCCACAAGGAATTTCCAGTAGCAAAAACATGTTATAGATTTCAATGAAACATCAGGCCAGTACGACTTGAGACGTTATTGCACTACCCTCCACTGAATTCTGCTACTTTAAAACCCTGGTACTTCACTTAGAAGTTTCTCCTAACTCTCATACAGTATCTGTGTAGCTTTGCTCAGAGGTAGTTCATAAGGCCATTAGTTTATTATGAACTTTTCTTCTACATTCCTTTGGGTACACTTCCCAATAGAGCAACATGGCCAAAGGCAGAAATTACCAACAATGGTCATTATGACCTGCCATGTGAGTTCAGCAATAGGAGAGTGAGAAACACCAGAAGCCAGGGGAGCAATAGAAGTTACAACCATCCATGCCCCATCTGTGGTTACAAGCACTTTAAAATACTCCAAATTGCAGAAGGGTAACTTTCTGTCACACTGGTAGACAAATAGTCTCCGAGAATAAAGGTTTTGTTATTGTTGTTGTCTGGATTTGGGGGGCTTTTTTTTTACTCAGTGAAGAAAAAAATCAAAGAAATGACACAGATGTAAGAAATTTGATTATGGTCTATGTATATGGAAAAGCACTGGTGCTTAGTACCTGAGAGGATTTCAGTAGTATCTGTACAGATGATGGGGGCGGGGCAATGAGAATCCGTTGCTCCTCTCTATTGGCTACCAACAGATCTAGCCAATAGAATAAAGGACAGCAATTTTAAAAAGGAAATAAGCATAAGGAAAAGAACAAAATTTAAAATTCTATGAAAGGAGCCTGCTCTCAAAGACAGGAAAAGGAGGGGTAATTGTAAGGATGGAGTGGGCCATGATTCATGGCGTTGTCACATCCATGTTCATAGTGTTTCAAACTTTTGTGAGAATGTCTGGCATGGATGAGTCATATCTGACCTGCAACCCCAGAGCCTAAAGCAAAAAAGCAAATAGTGATCACTTCTGAGGGTGCTGAGGGGGGAGAGCCCCCTTTTCTATCCTTTGCATCATAGTAAAGACTGTTCTTGACACTGTATGAAGAAGGCCAAGTGAGATTCTTTTGGCAACAACCTCAGAGCTGGGACAGCAGTATTTGTGGTTGAGGCCATCTCAAAGAAAGAGGAGAAGTCTGCACTCCTTAAAAATGGAATGTCTATTTAGAGATAGGCCATTAAACTTAACCACAGCAACATGCTGCTTTCAAAATGTAATAGCCAGGCATGGTGGCTCATGTTTGTAATCCTCATACTTAGGAGATGGAGACAGGAGAATCACAGGTTCGAAGCCAGCCTCAACAACTTAGTGAGGCCCTCTGCAACTCAGGAGACCCTGTATCAAAAATATAAATAAATAAATAAATAAATAAATAAATAACAAAAACAAACAAATAAAACAAAAATAGGGCTGGGATGTAGCTCAGAGGTAGAACATCCCTGGGTTCAATCCCCAGTACCACAAAATATCCAGATGCTTTATAAAGGAAGATAAAAATTTTAGACAGAAGTGGGCAGGTCAGGGCTAACAAGTCCATTCCAATTAGAAGGTTAGAAGAAGTAGTGGGAAACTGCACTAAAAATTCTAGATTTTTAAATCAAAAGCTGACTTCTTTACTTGTGAATAGTGTAATTTCTACTTGCCTATGTGTATGGAAATAGACTTTTGTAGAAATGAGAAAAACTTAGGAACTTTAAATATGTATTATGAATTGCATAGTCATACAACATGGGGAAATTAATTAGATTGGATGTTTAGTACTACAGGGAGTGGAAAAGGTGTATGCAATCCCATGCCATTTTATTTAGGCGCCTCACTTCTCCAGGATTCACCAAGACATAACAGGAAAGGCACTGAATGCTGTTGAAGATATGTGGTATCTGAGTGTTTAGAATAAGTGGTGGTCATAAAATTGACTTGAAGAAAGTAAAAAACAATGCTGAAAACCAACAAGAAATTGACCAACATGGTTAGTCATGTTTTTTGAGATGAATGATGATACATATACAGGAGATAATTTGAAAATATCATGTGATAGGTCACATATTTGATTCAAGAAGAAAAGGAATCAAAAGGGTTCAAATATCTTGTACAGCATTACTCCACTATTAAATTTTGTGTAAACAAACATGTCTTAAAGACAATAGAAGTGAACTGATTGAATAGGCAAATTTCTCCTGAAGTCACCTGCAAAAAATACATTTAGAGAAAGAGGGGAATTATTACTGAGAGAATTAAAATAGAAATCTTTCAAGATTTCTTGGGTTTCCAAAGGAGTGATACAAATAGCTTGCAAAACTTAAGATGAAGAATTTGTAGCATTCCTTCAAAAACAGAGCAGGTAATAGTAGTATAGCAAATGGAATAAGTCTTTTTACCTAGATATAGAAATGCAATAGTCTCTCTTTATCATTGGTTTCATTTTCTGTACTTTCAGTTACCCATGGTTGACTACACTCCAAAAATAATAATATTTGTCTTGACCCTTTCAAGACAGAGAGACCAGAGTCACAGTGTGTGTGTGTGTGTGTGTGTGTGTG